>DVZL01003710.1:0-13672 GCA_018236625.1 Lasaia peninsularis
CCAATGATCTATATGTTGTATAATTTTCTCAAGAATGGGAATACTGATTTGATTTTACCGTACCAAGCTGAATATTTTATTGATACTGACAATTTGTTGGTATATATCATTTTGTATGTTCATCAATTTCTTTCTAGTGAGTATAAAATTAATGAGTTGTATTTATTTTCAATCTCCCCTCTGTGTGTGTGTGTGTGTGTGTGTGTGTGTGTGTGTGTGTGTGTGTGTGTGTGTGTGTGTGTGTGCGCGTGTGTGCCTGTTTGCGTGCGTGTCTCGGGTTCGATTTCCAGGCAACGTGTTCTTTGAGTTGTTCCAGTTTATCTGAAAATCATTTTTAGATAAACTGAAACAACTGTTTCCTGGTATTGGATTAGTGTTCGATATGGCGACGGACTTACCACATAATGGGATCTATTATCGTCGATTAACCATGGATGTCTCTGCCTACTCCTCCGGGGATATGGGCGTGGAGATATTTATTTTTCTTTTTAAAAAAGGAAATCATACATTTGTTTATGTTTTTTTGTTTTATTGTTTTTTGTAAGCGTTTAGTCCGTCAATTCTAAATCGATTTTCATCATTTTTGTTTTGTTATTATAAATAATTCCTTAGATATGGTTTAACATAAATTTTATGGCAAATGGTACAGAGCTCTTTGAAATATGACCGAAAACAGAAAAAAAATTACTATGAAAGAACAAGATATAGGTAGGTAGATTAATTATATTATGAAATATCAAAATATACCTTAACCATTATTATTAGGTATATTTTTACATAAATATGTAGTAAAACAGATAAATCTTACTAATTACATAATAAAACTTAAAAATATCATTGTTAGAATTTGCTTACTTTCTAATTAATGAAACTAATACAATTTTGCTATATTTTACATTTTGCTCCTTTGTGAAATTTCACACTTGATGAAAAGTATTTGTGATGTTTCACATATCATTTGTGATTTATATATAATTAACAAAATAATTTTTTCAATTTCGCCTTCTACAGCATCAACAGAGCTAAAATTAAGTTAGCTGGGATAGTAGGTAGGTACAAGTACGTCTTTGATGTTATTCATAGAAATTCCTTTATTGTTGTAGCGATCATTGCGGCAGTTAATATTATTGGGTTCGAATCAACTTTCAGCACGTTGTGTGCTTTTGTCCAAATGCATTTTCGTCTGCTAAGCCATAGCTTTGAAAATGAAACAGTCTTCGAACGAGGGATGTCTATGGATAATTTGGTAGAACTAGTCTTGAAACATCAAGAAGTATTGAGGTAAATGCATATTTAAAATTTTGGTAGTAACATTTTAAATATGTGTAAGGAAGTTTAGTTGCACTTTTCCACCGGTGGGTTGAAGTTTGTTTCTTATATACATAATATATACACGCCACGTCCCTGGCGACGTAGGCAGGCATTAGTGTATATATACATAATATATACACGCCACATCCCTGGCGACGTAGGCAGGCACTATCGAATGCCAAGTGTGCGCTTCCACTTTCATTACGCCCTTCACTCAAACATGCCAGTTTCGGAGATTTTTGAAACTGAGGGTAGTTTCTCACAACTTTTTCTTCTTCTTAGTCTTAACCTTATCCCGTATTATATCCGTTAATATCGGGGTCGGTTACCTGATCTAGGGGATTTGACTAGGACACTAGTTTTTGCGCAGAGTGACTGCCATCTGACCTCTGCAACCCAGAAGGGAAACTAGGCCCAAACCTACATTAGGTCAAATTTAATGAAACCGGGTTACCTCACGATTTTTTTCTTCACCGTAAGAGCAGCAAACCCATTGGTATATTGCGGGATTTTAACTTGGACTACCCGAAGGGAAGCCCGAAGCGCGTACTAATAGGCCACCGAGGCTCAACCCTCTCAATCTATCTTCCCATAACACACGGGCTATTTGGTCGTGCATTGTCAACCTAGGTCTGCTCACGTACCTACCTACAGCCATCCATCGTCAAATATTACTTATTTTCCCCTCTTTTTTTATAATATAACATATACATTTAGCCACAGAAAAAATAAAAGTACCTACCTTCTGCCGTAATTTAGCTTCCCACTATATTTTTGATTTTTTTTGGTACAGAAATATATACATTTTTTTTTTCAGATTAGTAAAACAATTAGACTCACTATTTTCCAAATCAACTCTATTTCAAATAATGACAGGTTCGATTTTAATATGCCTGTGCTTGTTTAACTTGGCGGTAAGTTTTATATATTTCAACAAATAATAATTAGTTATATCGTCTTATTCGAATTTGTCTTTTAAATAATTTTAATTAAGTCATATTTCATGTTTCGTCCAAAAAAAACTGACGTGAATACTTACGCGTTCAGCTCATGAGACATGACGTCATTCGAAATCCAACGCGGCGGATGCCGTTTGTAATGAAAATACACAATTAAGAAGAGTACCTAGTTTGGTAATTTGTTTTGCTAAAAACTTGAGGTAGATACAATATAATATAGTAAGATTTATTTAAGGCGACGAATGATCTACGGAATATACTTACCTAGATATAACTTGGTTAAAAAAATTTAATACATGTGAAATTAAAATTGTTTTTTGGAGTTATTAATATTATTATTTTATTTTTAGCATGAGCTCAAGCATTTATCATTAGTCGTGAATAATCACTTTGCATCAAGTTTTAGTCTTCATAACGTCATGTCTGGGTCTTAGGTAAAGCGGTGGCATCTTTTTTTTAGCGTGTGGAAATCCTCATGGATACCCGCCACTTTCGGGGGACTAAAACCACACGACGACCGTCCCTTCGCCTGGACGGGAACGAGATGGGGACGCTTTCTCATTCTTTCACCTCGTCCCGGTGGCTTCGGCTCGGAGTAAACCGGGCCTCCTCCCGCGCTAAAGAGGGACTACTCCGGCAATCAAAGTTGCATCTTAGGCGTGCTAGACTTTGAAAACCAGGGAGAATCCCCCGATTCCCCCTGCGGTCCCGCTACAGGCAGTTGTCCCGCCTCCTAGCCATTCCGCTTCGCTTGCGCTGGATCGCGGCCTTCTTTTAAGATTTCTCGTAAAAGGATTTTGGCGGCATCGAGAAAATACAGGATACATTAATTTCGTCATGAATACTTTACTTGTGCACTTAAACTGAACAAAATTATACAAAATATGTCACCAAAGTTCACTAATTTTATTTAATATGTACGAAATTCAATAATAATAAAAAACTGCGTCCATTTTTTTTCTCGATCCCGCGAAAAACTTTTTTCGAGTTAGCAATATGGCATAGATTTTGAATTGCTGTATTATCTCAAGCCTAAAAGGTAGTTTGTAAGTATTCTTTTTATAAAAAAAAAGAAATAAAAATGAAATGGAATGAGCAATGAAAATGGCGGCAATATCGTTATTATTATCTGTATTAATAAGCTCGTGTTTATGTAATGTACCAAAATCCTGTAGCTTAGTATATTTTTTTAGTTTAACCAATACATTGGAAATGCAGTAATATACTTCTTTTTCTTAATAATGAGCATCATACAAATATTTTTAATGTGCTACTTTGGTGATATGTTAGTGTCATCGGTAAGTAATCTTGTACAATTTTATTATCTGTATCAAAAAAATCAAAAATTTTAGGATTCGCTCAGATTGATACAACTTTACCCATTACTTCCACCATTACGTCAGGGCTCGTTAATATAGGAAAACGAGTTTTCGGGTTTCTCTTACCGGCTTACTTGTGTAAGAAGCTTAAAATTTCAGTTTTGTGTAGGTAACACACAAAAACGATTTTTTCTGTTTCAACAGAGGTGATTTTCAATTAGCCTTTTTTATGGGAAAGGAAGCACATGGCTCTTCAGATGGTAAGAGACAACTGTGGCTTATATACACCATAGAAGATGGAAGTCTATGGCTGGGGTGTTAATAGGACAGTGTCAATATGGTGGTAGCAATAGGTAAGGCGGTGGATCCCAACCCGGGCAAGTTGCTGCACAGCACTTTACCACTAGTTTGTTTGTTTACCTCAGAAGTTTCGTCTGGATGATCCGATTTTGATGATTCCTTTTTTGAACACTGGTGCTTCCTCTGTGGTCCCAAATTTTTTTTGTCTTGTTTTGAGACATTAAACGTTCTTTTAAATTATGATGTATTATAGAAATTTCTGATTTAATTCAGTTGCTTATATATATCGCCTCAAACCCATAAAAATAGATGATTTTTTTATTATTTTTTAATACCCTAGAGTTCAGAGTTCAGTGAAGCAGTTTACAACTCCAAATGGTACGAGGCGGACGTGCGTGCGAAGAAATTTATTCTCTTCGTATTAATGAGGTAATTAATACATATCTCCTTTTAATTTAAGGCAGAAATATTGAGCTTAATTATTGTTATTTTATAGTTAGTTTCTTAGTCACCCGCTGGCCCATTATCCAATCAAATTACTCATAGTTAAAAAATCAAGTTCACAGTGACCAGTTGAAGTCATTCTTTCGAATGAAATGGTTGCACAACCATCGAACCATTGAATGAAATGGTTGTACCCTGATAATGGTAATAATACTATAGCCAACGTTTACCCTGATGAAATACCTACCTACTGCATTTTCAACGCCAACGTACTGTAATTTGAGTTTGATTTGAGTTCAGTTAAATTTTTTTATACGGAATATGACACTGAACAAGCGCATAGTTCCCGTGATCATAAGCTGGCTTGTGGGTGGAGTGATAGGTCTAACGTACGATCTCCCAGCTACCCTACCCTAAGTCTAGATTGGGACACAGTACTATCACGGTATAAAACTTGCACGTAAGGTCTAACAGCCCGACCACAGGGCAGCGGCGCACCTACAATATCTATGGTGTCTATAGGCCACGGTTGTCTTTTACCATCAGGAGACTCGTGTGCCTGTTCATTGTCTTACACTATGAAAAAATCTCTGCTTTCCCTTTCGTGTATGTAGTCGTGACGATATTTATTTATTTTACGATATTTATTTTAGCTTGACATTTAAAACATCCTGTAGATATATATAGAGAAAATTTATCGAAACGAGATACAAATGTTAATGTATTCTGTATTTAAAGTTTATGGATTTAAATCTTAATGTACAGCATCGTGTTTTATCGCTGCCAATGCCAATGGGGGGTTATTAAGAACTTGTCTTTATAAGCTATTCTAATACTTTCTTTATTAATCACTAGCTGACCCGGCGAACTTTGTACCGTCTAACAGAAAGAAAGATAAAAAAAAACAAAAACTTTCGAGACATTGACAATAGTTTTGATCCTAGATACTAAAACGAAATACAGACAATAGTTTAAATCATAGACTACTTTGGATAGTGCAATTTTTAACCTTTGTAATTATTTATGTTGGAAAAATCATAAACAATTATGTAAAAAAACACTTTAACTTTAAGCTTTCGTTAACCTATCGAATAAATCTTAGAAATTGTTTTCGGTAATATAAACTTTACACAAAATAAATTTCTAAACGTACGCGTAAATGTTAATTGTCATTATTTATGAACGCACGCATAAAAAATAAAGGAACTGCTATGTATTTGCTTAGTGACCTTTCATTATTTTGAATTGATTTCAACAAAAAATACAGACAATAGCTTATAGATAAATAGTTTACAGAATTTCTAAACGCATACATGAAGGAATTATTACAATATTTGACAGGATGGACAAAATAATAAAGATTATAAATGTACTATTGATAATTATTCATCTTTTATAACTATGTATTCATCGATTTTTTTATTGTGGAATTTACTGTGGAAACTACAGAATCGATTTTGATGAACACTGTGTTTTCTTATAACCAAATAAGTATCTAATTGCTTACAATTATGAAATAGCACTAATTTTTAGGATTCCGTAGCCAACGGGTACAAATGGAACCCTATTACTACGACTCCGTTGTCTGTCTGTATGGCTGTATCTCATGAACCGTGATAGCCATATAGCCGAGATATATCGGCAACATCTGTGGAAATTTTATATTTTTTCTATAACCTTTCGTCGACGTTATAAGTTTTTTATCATTGCGTACAGAACCCTAAAAATTAACTAGATACCTAATTAAGTTTTCCCTAGATGTATCGATAAGGTACGAAGCTGAGTAACTCAGGCGGGTTATTGACGTAAAATCAATTAAAAATTTGGTGAACGAAGCTCTGATAGCCTAGAGCCGATAATTAATGGGAGAAAAAAAAGGTAGAATGAAAACTATTGGAATAGGAAGATAATATAATAAGAATAGAAGGAGAAATAAATTACACTCGAGCGGAGGCCGGGAAGTGGGATCTCAGTAGGAGATTTTAAAGATAAAAATCGGTTTATTTCTATTTCTGAAAAAAAAAACCATAAGTCCTATTGGAAAACAATTCAATGACATAGTTATAGGCAATAAAAAGATCTACAACTTTCATCTTTACATTTTTTTCTCCTAACCTCAAAATTTATGTGAAAATTCAAATAACCAAGTTCTTAGTTTTTTTTAATTTATTTTTTTTATATTTTACATGACAATATTTTTTTACTAAATTTGGTGTAAACCAAGCTTTTCATGTATTTAATAGGTACTCTGTAATTTTTTGGAATATAAAAATTTAGTTTTTCATCTTATTAATAATTATTAGTCCCTGGATTGAATTGATTGAACCCGGATTTCTATACTAATTTAACAAAAATTGGCGAAATTTAGCTTTTTATTGTAATGATATAGGTTTTTATTTCATGAAGACACGATTAATAAAAGAAACCTGAAAATAAAACCTAGCTAGATCGATTAGCGCCCCCGAAAACCCCTACATACAAAATTTTAAGAAAATCGTTCGAGCCGTTTTCGAAATCGGTGATATATATACAAGAATTGCTCGTTTAAAGGTATTAGATTTATTATCGTAAAAAAACACCTAATTTTCAATCGAAAATTCACGCGTCAAAATATCAGCTTTAATAAAAAAGTCGGTTGGTTCTTTTTTACACAATAATATATTATTAATATTATTAAAAGGACTATCTTAAAAACCTTCCCTCGAAGTGTTTTCCTTTTTATCTTTGTAAACTGAATTTGGATTATAATAGATACATACACAGGACATGTGTCTAAGTTGATATTCCACAACCTAATTGATCTGGCGAATTCGCATGAAGAGAGTAACTAATGTGGAGGAAACTAGGCAACTATGTAGGAATCATGACATTTGATACTCCATACTGCAAAAAAGATAATAAATGTATGTTGTACTTAAGTTTCTATTTACCCTTACAAACCCACCATCACTCAGTGGAGTATTCCAAGGTTGTAGTAAACACATCACACAATAGCCAAATCAAATAACAACAAGAAATCAATCTCTTGAAGATTTACTCCTCGACCCAAAAAGGGTCGTAGTACGGTAGGGATACGATTAGCTCTAAAATATATAAAGGTGTTGATAAACGGTGCGGGGTCGAATTAACGTAATTTGTTAAGATTCCTCGAATGTGTATGTGTAGCTGGTAACTCTTGTCCTTATTGGAATGATGCAGCTTAAGCTTCGTTTAAACGACGCGTGGTTTGATTTACACTCCGCATAGTGTAATTGCACCTTAAATCTACGAGTATATTTACCAAGCGTACCTCCTTCATAGTTGTGCACACCCCTCTCCCGTATTCCCCTCCGTCGCTACTGCCCGTTGCCGAGACGCGATAACGCCTGGTATATTTTGTTAAGACAGACATTTTTAAATTTGCAAAATCTTTTGAATAGGATTTCCGACTTTAAATAACAAACTGTCGGTAAAAAAATAGGCTTTAATACTATTTAAGAGGGCACATAGTAGTTGATTTGTGTAATATCATCTATACAAATAAATTAAATTGGAGAGTATGTATGTAATATTAAAATATACCTACACTTTTTACTAAATTAATAGTTTTTAGAATTTTGGTCTGTCTGTCTGTCTGTTCGTACTAATCTCTGAAATGGTTGGAACGATTTTGACGAGATTTTCACTGCCAGACAACTGATGTGATAAGAAACGGTTTAGGCTACTTCGTCTTAGAATCTAATACCTTTGAACGAGCAATTCTTGTATACGGCTCGAACGATTTTATATATATATATATATATATATATATATACATATCAGCGATTTCAGAAACGTTATAATACAGGTTACCGGGTTCAAGTCTCAAGGTTCTTTTTTTTTTGAGAAACTCTCACAAAAAGTTTCTTCTTTTTGTAAAAAAATCTCAAAAAGTTCCAAAAAAGCCTGATGTACTAAAAAACACCAAGCAAAGCTCGGTCATCCAGGTACTAATTATTATTGGTGAAATGTATAAAATAAAATAATTTAACAAAAACGCGGATAAAGTCGTGGGCAGATAGATATAGAAATAGGATAAGGCCTACGAACTATGGAGACTCCGGTCGACATTTCACGACCAAATAGCTCGTGTATTATTCGAGGGTGGTGTTAAAAGTCTTCAAAATCAGAGTGCTTGTATTAAGAGAATAGTTATAGTTTAAGCTAGGTATATGTTGGAATTGTGATATTTGATACTCGATACTCTCTGCCTACCTGGGCGGGTTTGGAAAAAATGTCGAAAAACTTGAATCTGAATTTCGGTTTGAAATTCAATAAAATATTTAGCTCAATTAAATAAATCAGTTAATTCAATGAAATATAAGTTAATTCATGAGTATCATGGAAAAATAATTTTGTTGTTGGATGTTGAAATATTTTTAATAAAACAATTAAATTCCACCAAATTATTGCTACAACATTTTCCAATATTCATTCATGTATTTGTAATAGCTTCTAACTGAAATCAAAACAGAAGCGTGATTTTAAAAACCAGCCAAGTGCGAGTCGGATTCGCGCATGAAGGGTTCGGTAACATCTTTTTTTATGATATTGGAAGGCAAACAAGCGGACGGATTTCCTGATGGTAAGAAATACACGTAACCTATAGAGACCAAAGGTGGAAATGATGTGTTGCCAACCTGAGGCTGGGATGGTAAGCCTCTAGCGTGAGTAAGTTTACCGGCTACCCTACCCTCCAAACCAGAATACGACAATGGCGAGCACTGACGCTATTGTGGCAGAAATAGGTAAGGCGGTGGTACTAATCCGGGCGAGTCGTTGCAAGACTCTGCCACCTAGTCAATGTCACGGTGTTGGTGACAATAGACCCAGTGCTCGCCTCTTACGAGCTGCCTGGGTGGAAGGCCTATTCTACAACGGAACCCGGACCAACATGGGGACAAATAATTGTAAGTAAGTAAGTGTCTGTATGTAATATTAAAATAGCCACTTTTTACTAAATGCATATTATGTATGTTTACAAGGTACATAATATACCGAAATAGTATTTTTTAGAATGTTTGTCTGTCTGCTTGCATCCGCTAATATCTTAAACGGCTGGACCAATTTGGCGGGACTTTCACTGGCAGATTGCTAATGTAATGAGGAATGGTTTAGGCTATTTTTATTAAAGAATTTTGTTTTAGAAATGTATAAAATAAAAGAATTAAATAAAAACGCGGGCGAAGTCGCGAGCACAACTATTTGTCTATAAAAACGGCAAAAAATTACAGCAGCAACAAGCAGTAATAGCTAAAAGTTAATATTTTCTCAGATGACGTATTTCTGTTGCCGCTATAACAACAAATATAAAAACAGTGTAAAATAAACATATAAAAGGGGCTCCCATACAACAAACGCGATTTTTTTGCCGTTTTCATAGATAATGGTACGAAACCTTTTGAGCGCGATGCCGACTTGCACTTGGCCCGGGTTTTTTGATCAAACTTAATTCACACTTTTATTTGTAATTGGAAAATAATTGCAGCAAACTATGTACATTGTTCATATAATATTTTAATAGTCTTGTACTCGAATTTAAAAAATTACACACAGGTATTTAGTCAATATTGATTTGTTTAAACACCGACGGAAAAAGAGGTGTTGTAAACATGGCGTGTATATTTGTGACATCATAGCTAATAAACGATATATCGATTATAATGTGTTTGTCTATTTAAAACTTAACGTGATAGAGGTGGTTTTAGCTAAAATTAGCGGATTACTAGATAACTTTCAAAGAGCAGATTTTTTCCGACTTATAAACATACCCTCATTTAATGTAGTCGGTTAAAATTAGTCCATGTAGATATTATGTTCATGTATAAGCTATATTACTGAAAAATTTCTTCCAAATCTGTCCAGTACTTCTTTCATGATAACAAACATCCACGCTTAAAAACTTTCGCGCTTATAATATTAGTAGGATGACCAAACGTTCCCGGTCCATAGCTCATATTTTGTTAACTGCGATATACTGTATAGTATAAAACAAAGTCGCTTTCTCTGTCCGTCTGTATGCTTAAATCTTAAAACTACGCAACGAATTTTGATACGGTTTTCTTAAATAGATAGAGTGATTTATAGCTTTTTATGTATATAGCTTGTATAGTATGTCCGTGCGAAGCCGGGGCGGGTCGCTAGTTGACATATAAGACCTAACATTAAAAATATTTATACATACCACAGAGCTTGGCTGATGGTGGAACTTGAAGGTAAAAGACGTAAGTGTGGAATTACTTTTGGTAAGCCCATAAGAAACCCATAATAAAACTGTAACAGATCGCTGTCCTTTCGTTACTTTAGGTCTTAATATTACCGGAATATCCAGTCGGCACTTTAGGTCTCATTACGTTCTCTTCCCCGATAGCCCACTTTCCTAACGTCCACTATCTTAAAGTAGTTCCTACACATTACCTACCTCTACGGTATAATTTCCTGGATGTCTAATTCGACAAGAAATAAAATAAACTAAAAAAAAGTACCTTCACACCTATTATCCCCGAAGGGAAGGCAGAGGTGTGCTAGTATATACACGACTCGTACGTCCCGTACATATACTAGAACACCCACGAATACCAAGCTACTAGGGCCCTGATGTGATAGGTGGCAAGTCTATCGCCACTTCGGGCACATTCCAATCCCGGGCAATGTATATAATATAACGGGCAATAAAATAAAAAAATTTTAGTTTCTTTTTTTTAACAAATAAAAACAGTAAATAAGAATGATTTTTTTATTAAATATTTACAGAACAAAGAAAAGAAATGGACGTTCAGGGAAAATGGACCTTTAGAGAAGTGGGCTATCAGGGAATGGTTATTTAGGTAAATAGACTTAATGAACCGACAGGACATTCCAGTAATAAGACCTAAAGTGCCGAAAGGATCGCTGTCCGTATATAGAAAATTTATTAAAAAAAAGATAATATGCAAAAGAACTCAAAACAATGTTTTTTACTTTGTATGTTGGTCCACGCTATTCTCAGAAACAGCTAAACCGATTTGGATGCAATTTTCAGCAATATATTATGATGGCCTTCACTCAACATTTAGTGTTTATTTCATTTAAATCGGTTTACAAATAAAGAAGTTATGTCAATTTATGTCAATCACGTAACATGTACCAATTTAAAAAGAGCTCTGGTATCATATCGAACTGATATTAAAAGGGGTTCAGCTTAGGCTGGGAATCTTTGTAAAAATGAGGAAAACTTCGCAAGCACAGCTAGCACCTAAAATATAATACTAGGTAATAATTTTTAAGTTCTAGTTATAGAATTACTAGTTTACATGAATATTTTTTTATAATTATTAACTAATTTACTTAAAACTTTTCCTGTTCAACCAGTTAAAGTTTTAACTGAGGTGGAAAACAAAAAATAAATATACCTACCTATTTATAATTATGGAATTAGAATTGTGTACATTGTTGTTTTTATCCTAATACTGTTTTTTATCGGCAACATTAATTACTACTTTTAATGACCATACTTAATAAAAGAATCCTTAGATACTGTACAATAAGGAGAGTTCCGAGTTCATTTGTAGTTTTTTTACTTAGCACATACATGCTACCGCTCTTTTCTCTGTTTAGTCTAGGTCCCTTGTATAGGATAGACGAATTTAATGTATGTATCAAATTCGCCGGTTATCAGATTGTTAAATACAAAACTCAATATCTGTAGAATCGATATGGAATAATACTCGAAAATCTTTATATATAACCAAATCATTTACGTAAACTATAATTTAAACTTAGTAGAAATGCAAAAAACGATTTATTTTTTATTTTTCTTCATATTAAAAAAAATACTTAACCAATTGCCTTTATATAATCAAACCATTGACATAAACTTAAATTTAAATTCAGTAAAAATGCAAAAAAACATTTTTTGTATTTTTGTTCATATTAAAAAAAACTTAATAGGTTCTTTTTTTATATATTTTAGAAGTGAGCTCGAAAGTGGAATCTACCATACAAAATTATAATTATCCAAAATTATGAATTGACGGTAGGTATCTAACAAACATGCAAACGAATGTAGAACCTCTTTTTTTAAGTCGGTTAATATATATTAAGTATAAAATACATTAAGGACATAACATTTAGTATTTAGATAGAAAATAGTCTAACAAAAAATCTTATAACTTAGTAATCATTAAAAAAAACATTTAATGGTATAGAACGAAGAGATATTCCATAAATTTGAGCCATCTTATCAACTATCCCCTGAATGTATGGTCTGGAATACTTCGCAGTAATGACTTTCCAGTGCTTGTGGATGTAATTATGTATAGCGGAACCTGGAATGAAAATAATTTAATAAGAAAATCTGTCCCATTGAGAGTGGACTCGCGCAAGTAGGATTCCGTACCATTATCATAAAAACGGCAAAAAAACAAATTTATTGTGTGAGAGCACCCTTTATATACTTATTTAATTCTGGTTTTAGTATTTGTTGTTATAGCGGCAACAGAAATACATTATCTGTGAAAATATTAACTGTCTAGCTATCACGGTTCATGAGATACAGCCTAATGACAGACAGCCAGACAGACAGACGGATGGATAGCGAAGTCTTAGTAATAGGGTTTCATTTTTACCCTTTTTGATACCTACGAAACCATAAAATAGTAGTCATTTAGACTACCCAAAAAAGTGCAAACTTTCAAATTTTTAACTTTTCGAAGAACACTGACGTGTTGAGTAAAAGTTTTTTACAAGTTTTTATTTTGAGCACGATTAAGTTTAATTAAGATAATCTCTTATCTCTCTCTTCTAGTCTCAATTGGGCTTCAGGAAGGACATAGGCTACTTTTTAACCGACTACACATTAAAAAAGTGTATGTTTTTACGCAATAAGCGTTAGTCGAAAAATTGTCTGCCATTTGGAAATTGTCTGTGTTAATAATTCTCACGAGCGAAGCCACGGGCGGAAAGATAGTCTTTAATAAACTTTACATTAGAAACATCAATAACTTTCAAATGTTTGTTATTACAATACTTACTCCACATCTGGTCTCCATCGTACAGGTTCTCAAAGTGGACCATCAGACCGTCAAAAACCTCAAAGGTAAAGTAATAAGTTTTCACTCCACCGAATCTCTTTGTTTATCGATTTCAATCACGTCGTATTCGAAGATTACATCCACTTCTATATTATCTGAAATTCAAATATTATCAATTTAAAAAAAGTACCTTCACGCCTATTATCCCCGAAGGGGTAGGCAGAGGTGTGCTGGTATATCCACGACTCGTAAGTCCAGTAGATATACAAGAACACACCCACGATTAGCCAAGGTACTAGGGCCCTGATGT
>DVZL01003711.1:0-13671 GCA_018236625.1 Lasaia peninsularis
TTCTAGTTTTGAGTTGTACAAGAAATAAAAGCGTGTTTTTTAGTTTTTTTTAACTATTATTTATTTTACACGTTACACACATTGAGATTACATCACTATAACAACGACACTAAAGTCTAAACTGGGCAAACCCTCTTTTTTCTCAGTTTTGTAGAGTTGACGAAGTCAGAACAAACTAGCCTTGTAAGAGGGAGATAGCCGGCCTTATAAGAATAAGATAGATATTTAACATTGCGGACAGGTCGTTGTTAGAAGTGTAATCTGTAGGTAGTAGTTTAACAGTTTTGAGGGTTTCATAAAGTTAAACTGTCACAAAAAACAGTCAAAATGTGACATTTATAGTGTTTGACAGAAATAAAAATGCAATAAATATATTATTATTTTGATATTTAGTGTCTAAATTTTTGTCTAAAATACATGCAATATTTGTAATAATAATATTAATATAACAAGATAATTAAATTGAAGTTAATATGTTTAATAAATTTTATATGCTAATCCTATGCATATTTAATACAAACCCAGGACAAAGGTGTAGATTAAATAGTAGAGCTCATTTCGGTCAACCCCTTCCTGTGATGATACGAGATGGAAGATTATTAGAACCTACTGATGGGCAAGGAAATATAGATCTACGTAATGGAGAAGTAATTACCTTGAGTTGTGGATCAACAGGATACATTATACATCCAAGGTCGACCCGTCAAGTTGAAACCGCTGATATAATTTGTGATGGGGGTATTAACTTCAAAAATGATGATTGGCTAAACGCCCCAGTTCAGTTTGATTTATTTAGATGTAATGATCCTCCCGACTATTATAGTCGGAGAACGAATCAAACATGTTACGAAGGCCACAGTATCATTGAAGTGGGTTATAGAGTGGGAAATGAGTTCTACCCTCTGTACGAGTCATGTTTCGATGAATATTCCTTAAATGCAATATATTCAAAATATACCCAGAAGCACTACAATGCCATGTATCAAACTAGAGTTGATCGCCCATTCTTTATAGATGATGGTAACTATTATGATAAAACAAAAGTACCAGTTTATAAACTATTTTCTCCTCCTGGACAAAGGATGGCTGTTACTCGATTAGTTGGAGAAGTTGCCGAAAGATATTTTACGGGAGAACAACACCTTTCAAGAGGGCATTTAGCAGCTAAAACTGATTTTGTATTTGCATTCGGCGAACGTGCGTCATTTCATTATGTGAACTGTGCTCCACAATGGACTGGTTTTAATGGTGGAAACTGGAATACACTCGAAGTAGATCTTAGGAATTATATACACGATGCTGGCTACAATACCATAATCTATACAGGTACATTTGGAATCAGTCAACTTCTTGACCGTTACGGAAGTAGAGTGGATATATACCTTGATAAAGATTTGAATAATAATCTATTAGTACCAGTACCTGAATATTATTATAAAGTTGTTTTTGACGTGGATTCGAAACGAGGAATTTCTTTTGTTGGGATAAACAATCCATATTACACAGTTGATGAAGCCAGGAATTTGATCTTTTGTCGAGACGTTTGTCGTAATAATAGCGAGTTTCGGTGGTTGACGTGGCATCCGAATAATCCAGACGAAGGCTATACGTTTTGTTGTACTGTTGACGATTTCAGAAGCATAATTCGACATTTACCTTATTTTGAAGTAAATGGACTTTTAACTTAAAAGTCTTCTAGTATAAATTTTAATATGAAACTTTGTGATATTTTTAACAGTTTTTTCAGATTTGTAAAATTTTAATTTATAAACTTTAGTATTAAAATTAAAAACTTTATTTAATACAAGTTCATGAGCATTATTTAAAATAAGTAATCAGATAAATATTATAGTGTAAGGAATACAGACATATAGACACACCAGCTTGCGTCCTAATGGTCTAAGATCCGAACCTAAGCCGACCATGTCGGCACTTTCGGGTTGACAACGCATCAATAACATTTTTTGCGTAAATAAGCGCATAACACATTGTCATCATGCACATATGTTGTATTTATCCGTCTGTTAGATTATTTTCCATTTCTAATAACCTAGCTTTTGTCAAATGTAGCGTCTTACTTTTATTTTAAGCATCCACGAGGAAAACTTTTATAGGCGTTTGCTAAGTTCGTATCATTGTGAATTATCGCAGTATCCAAATACATAGTCTCAAGAATTAAATTGTTTATCTTTATGATCTTTCTGTTCATTTTAGCATTCTTGTCAAAAGCAAAAAGTGAAGTAGGGAGGTACTCAGTTGTTCTCATCAATGTGTCGCTTTTCTGTGACCAGGCTAATAAAGCTTAGTGTGTCACTAAGCTTTATTAGCCTGGTGCCACTATCATTATACCTTGCCACTTTCACTCTTTTTATGCGTAGAGGAATTATTGTCCTTACACGTTCACGCTTAACCGATTTTGATGAAATTTGGTACCGAGATATAGTTGACCTTGAGGAAGAACATAAGCTACTTTTTAACCGACTAAATTAAAAATAGGGTATTTTTTTACGCAATAAGTATAAGTCGGAAAAATGTCTGTTGGTTAAGTTACTTCCTATGAAAGTGTTATTAAAATAAGTGTCGCGGGCTAGTATTCTATAAAAACAATAGAGACACTTACACCAAAAAAAATTCTTGTCCGTTTGTCCGGATCTTTATACAGATTTATATTTTTTAAATAAACACTAGTTACACTTCAACCCAAAAAAATATTTGTACACTTGTTTGTATCACAATAACTTATCCCGTTTCAACATCAGATGATGAGATACATAACCGAGGGCATTTGACAAGTGCGTTAGTTTTTACACAGAGCGACTATCATCTAACCTCTGCAACCCAGAAAAAAATTAATAGGTTAAACATACCGCTACGACCTATATCGGCCTAGAATTTGACTGTGAAGTGATATACCTACTTCAAATATAAATATGTCTACGAAAGACAATGCAAACATACACACTTTTGTTATAATTAAATATAATAGTGATCTTTATTTATTTTGCTCTGGAACCCCAAGAATAAGACCATTATTATGTATCGACTTTTAACACTCGAATTACGGACTTGTCAATCTGCCCAAGTCAATGTTTGAGCTGCGTATATGGATACCATATTCGTATACTTTCTTCAAGAAATATAATATTATGCAGATATGTGCATCCTAGAATGTGCAGTAAGAACAAGTTGAACCGCTCAGGAGGCAGTTATATAATAAGCGAGAGTTATTTTGTTTGTCGCTGAGTTTGAACATGCTAGTTTGTAGAAATAGTTTATTTTAAAATATTCGTGAATTTAACTACTTACACAATTTTTAAGTTTCGAGCGATATAACTTAAGGCTAATAAAACATAAAATCAACTACACAATGCTTGTTGTATAATAATACTTACTTATATACGTGTGTGCTCGTCGTTGACTTGTTCTGTTTTGAAGATAAGCCTTTCTCAAAAGACTTAACATCCTAGGCTTAAAGTCTCAATGCACCGTGTCTACAAATGATTATTCTTCTTCTTCGTCCTAGCCTAGACCCGTTTCTATACCATACGAAGTCGGGGTTGACTATCTAATCTAAGAGATTTGACAAAGACGGCAGTTTCTGCACAGAGCGACTGCCACCTGACCTCTGCAACCCAGAAGGGAAACTAGACCCAATTCTAACTCGAATACACGAATTCGGTTTCTCCTTGATGTTTTCCGTCGCTTGAAGAGCATCCGGACAATGTATATAAGTTGTTGTTTTTCGAACTTATCATCAGCACATTTCTCTTCCTAAAAAAGAGCACAAGTTAAAACAAGTTTATGTAAAATTCTTTTAACATTATTCAAAACAGTGGACAGTCATTTGCAAATTCGTTCATCAAATTACTTAATGCGGTGTAACATGGTTTCTTAATATTTGTGTTATAGATGTCCATATTGAACGCCAGTCGGGTCAACATCTTCTGGTAGTATTGGTTGTGTGGTTGTTGTGACAAGACTTGCGTGCTCCTCAGACATGGCACATCTATGGGTAAGTTAAGTTAAAAAAAAAATAAGTGAGAAAAGTGTGGCAGAGTTTTGTGATTTACAGCATATGCATAACACCATTATAATATCTTTGAAAGAATTTGCCTTCCTTAATTGAAGGCAGGATTAGTATCCAGAAACCTTACCTTGTTGCTCTACCAATTCAAGTTATAATGGATTATGTCCGAATGTCAAAATTTTAAATCTTTATCTATTACGGCTAATGGGTGAGCTAATGGCGCTCATAACAGCCAAATAAACTTATTTAAGGTGCGTTCACACATGTGATGCAATTTTCGGACGACTTTAAATAACGGGAAATTTCTCGATGTTTGCAGTATTTTTGTGTGTTGTATTTTAGTCAATCAGTATATTTTACAGTAGTGCAACGAATTCCGATATTTTTTTAAGTGAATGCTAATATTAGATTAAAACCTGTCATGATTTTTGAGTTACACGCTAAGATTGAAGTTTAAATAATATTCCTGCAATAAACGATTATTATTATAAAAGTTGGCATTCCTTGAAATTTGATTTTCATGTTAAATTCATATTGCAAATTAAAATAAACTTATTGCAAATCACATAATCTGTCAGCGTAGCGTAGGTACTCGGCAAATATACAACTTTACAGCAAGAGTAAATCATATTTTACACAATCGCGAAAATATGTTTTTTTGTCACCATAATTTTAGATTTCCGCAAAGTGCGTCTGGTTCGATCAATCTGTAGTTAAGTAAATTTGGAGCATCATATTAAAATCTAACTTGCAATTATTTATTATTTACGCTACAATTTTGTAACAATGTTTCGTAATGATATATAATGCTTCTCCATCGGTTTGTTCGACATGGCTATTCTATAATTATGTGTTACATTTTGATTTCGATTATAACATTTAAACATTTTAAGCCCTGAAACTTTTAATAATTATCTTTAATTTAGTATTATTATAATGTATACACTAATATTATCTTAAAATAATAATAACATAAACTTTTTAGAATCATTATAATAAACCCTTTTATTTACCTAGTACTGATATTGCATTTTTTTGTTAAATTGTAAAGAAACTTCAAGCAATATTTATAAGCACTTCGCAACCGCAACATTTTTTACTGTAAAATTGAGGTACCTATTCAATAAAAAAATACTTAATTGTGATAATAATAATTAAGTATTTTTTACCAAAACCACACTGATGAGAAATGAGTATTAGAAGTATCCCGCATATTTATAAATTTTTAATATTATTATATATGTTTAAATATATACACACAAATATATATTAGAAACACAAATCCTCACTGTGTTAATTTTAAATTTGGGTATTATCGCATCAGTAGTTGTAAATCGCACACAATATTGTTTTCCATTTCAGGTCATAATTGTTGCTGTTTTTACAATAATTGTTGAGCTCAGATGTGATGTCATTAATATTGAGACAACAACAGACAACAATGACGCTACAACAGAACAATCAACTACGACAGTCGAAAACAGACGTATAGTGAAACTATTTCCAAAAATAACCAAAAAGTTTGTTGTTACTTTAAGTCCTCCAGTAAGAAGACCAAATAATATAACAGCCAAAAAACGTTTAATACCTAATGTTATGTTTCGACAAAGACTTAATAATGAATCATCCAGAGATGTCAAAAATAAGATAACAAGACCGCCACTCATGAAACCTAGGAAATTTTTAGTTGGTGAACATAACTCTAATACACCTACCAATACTGTGAAACCAACCTTCATTAAAAGAAGAGGAAAGATAGGAGATAATATAAAAAACAAAAGTATTATTGAATTGTCATCTATAGAAAAGAAATCTTCGAATGATACTAATAACGTATTCCAGTCTGATACATTCGTTACATTTGATTCGACCAATATATCTAAAATAAAAGAAGAAGAGGAAGATTCTAAGTCTAGATTGGATTTCGATGCAAGTATAGAAATCAACACAATGTCATCAATTTTTCTAGACGAAAGCAACAGTAGCGAAGAATCGAACGAATCGAAAGAAATTGAAATTGAAACAGTTAAAAGTATTTTAAAAAAAGAAGTTAAGTCTAGAGAGAATTTAAGTACACGAAAGTTTAATTTATCAGAAGAGGAGGTTGCGGATAGAAATGAATTTTTGTTTGTAGGTAGTCATATTAAGAATGTAAAACCAGCTGCTTCAGTTGTCAAGGCAGATAGACCGACGACGAAACGTCCTAGATTTGTAATGAGGAATCCGCGCTTACAGAGGTAATCAGTTAATTTTGTAAATCTAATTCAGTAAATCGTTAAGTAAAATTTAATTCTGTATTTGTCTATCAATAACGTTTGCTGTATCTGTTTTCATGAAAGCCAGATCGTGACAGGAATAGGAATGCCAATGATACCAAACCGGTTAAATTCTTGTAAAACTTTACTTATCTTTGTCAAGGCAGAGTTAGTGACAAAATTTAACATAACACTATCCTCTTACAAACTTGTTTGGTAGTAAAGCCTACCTTTGTTCAATTGAGCTTGGGTCAAGTCGTGTGCAATTAGCACAGATTTAAAGTTTCGTCACAAGTATCAGAATTGTACATTTCATATAACAATTGTAGGTCGTATATTATTTTCATTTGGTCGGAATAGATAAACGAACGGAGAACCGACTGACCAACCGATCTTAATTATCCTGGAAATTTGAAAAGTTTTAAAGAATTTTTTTGACGTGAAGTCATATGAATTTTGACGAGTGTAATTGTTGCATCTCTGCCTTAAACTACAAAACCAATAGGCGTGATGGTATTTGCATCATTTAAAAACATAAGTAATCTTATTAGGTCGTTTATATTCAGTGAAGAGAAAATGCTATAATATACATTATGCGAAGAAGAACTCTTGACCTGTATTTAAGATTATTAACAAGTTTTTTAATAATTTATGAAGTGGTTTCATCATTGTGAAGAGTACTAAACAACCAACCTGTCTCGGCTGCTCCAAAATGTGTTGAGATCTATGATTACGTTATTATCTAGCAATATATGCCGATATTACTACACTGATCATAATTATTCTGCATTTTTATATTATTTACATTCTTGAAGGTTATTTTCTATTAATTTATTTCATTCTTAATTGTATACAATTTAATAAAGAAGGATAAAAGCCCACATTCTTGTGGGATTATTCAAGTCAACCTAAAACAAGAAACTGCGACTAAATAATGGAAGGTATCATTTACAATAGCTAAACATAAACAATATGTAACAAGGCAAACACACACTAAATTAATACTTATTTTGGTATAAGACTCCCGCTTGAAGGGTTTCGTAACATTAACTATAAAAACGACAAAAAAATCAAGTTCGTTGAATGGGTGAGTTACCCGTTATAATATATTAATTATTTATTCTGTCATGACGTTTATAATTCTGTCATATCAATCGCGGTTCATGAGATACAGCTTCGTGACAGACCGACAGACGGGCAGCGAAGTCTATTACTAAATAAGGATTCCGTTTTTACCCTGTGGGTGCGAAACCCTAAAAATGAGAAGCACTTTTAAAAATATAATTTTATATGTATATCGACCAAATAAGCAGTACTTGTACCGCGTCTATTTCTAAAAAATCTAACACCGGGTAGTATCGTGGCCATATTTCTAAGAGAAAAATACAAAAAGCCTCCCAGTGTTTACTGTAAGCACATTAATCTGAAATAGGTACATAACGTGCGTGCATAAGTAGATATGTGTCCCCCTGCCTAAACCTCCGGGGGTATGGCAGTGACAATATATTGTTTTAATATAAGTTACGTTAAGTTATACTTTATTGTACACACATCTTATGTAGGTCTAAACAAAGATAAAAAAATAGCGACAAATAAAAATGCACAAAATGCGAGCTTATCTCTATATATCGAATTTTTTTCCAGCCAACCAAAAATTATAAATAAATAATAAATAAAATAAATGTTACTGGACAAATTACACAAATTGATCTAACCTCAAAGTAAGCAAATTATATTATGCTCGTGTTATTGGTGTTAGTCAACGACACTAATACATAGAAATACTTAAATAGATCCCAGGATAAATTTAATTATATATTCCTGTGATTGCTAAACGAGAGGCATCGTGTGCGATAAAATAAAAATATGACAAAATAATATTAATGATAACATTAGACATAGAAAAACACCCGCAGTACAACGCAACACACACTTGGCTTGTTATTATTCACATTATAGTGATTTTTAAAGCTTAGTCCAACTGTTAAACGGTCCATTAATCATATGACTGACCTCCTAAACTTTTGACCGCCTATCAATATGTTATGCGGACGTGATTGAATCACGTGTTGAAATACGAATCTGTTTGTTTTTAGGGTTGCGTACCCAAAGGCTGAAAATGCGACTCTATTACTAACACACCGCTGTCTGACTGTCTGTCTGTCACCACGCTGTATCTCACGAACCGTGATAGCTAGAAAGTTGAAACATTCACAGATGATGTATTTCTGTTGCCGATTATAAATAATTAAGGTTCATACAATGATAGTTTGCTCCCGACCAATAGACGTCAGGGGGGTTTTATTTTCAGAAAATATTATTCCAAAAAACAGGTATTAAAAAAACACCGAACAAAGCTCGGTGACCAGGTACTAAGTGAATATTTAAAGAATTGATCTATCGATTTAATTGTGAGGTAAGGATATAAAATAAGAAATGTTATGAAAAAACATCTATGTTCATCAGCTATTATAGGTAACAAACTGGCAAATACATTTTTTTAACCGGAGACATATTAAACATATATTATACATTATCAATATCTGACGTACTCGCGTATTTTTGTAATTTTTAGCTGGTCACATACCATTTTATTTATAGCGGAGGGGAGTACAAGCCCACATGAGTATTTAAACTAGACGCTCGAGTAATTAAATCTTTAGCATTCTAAACTCCCCTTCTATTATAAGCTTTCCATCTGTTAATGTTGCACGCATCAGAAACTCTAAGATACCTATCATTCAAATATATATTTACAAATATATTTTTATTCTATGCTCTAAAGAAACTTATTCGTCATTAATTTGTATTTTAATTTTAATAGTTACGTAGAGTGACGAGATTTGTTAATCGTATGCGTGAATAATAATAAATGTCAGTGGAACGCGAACGTCTTCTGAATATTAATTGTGTTTTCCTTTTAGTATCGATGACAATTTTGGCATATTATTTTATAAGGTTGATTATTACGCTCAGACTTTGCTAACCGGTTAACCGCTAGCAAGAATATTGCTAGCAAATATTTTATCAGAATGAGTTTATGGGATAAACTGCTAGATTCCATTTAAAAACAAATAATGAATGTTTAAGAAGTTGGGTCAATCAATATAGACTTTTTGTTTAAGAACTTCTTAAACAAAAAGGTTCAACCAATATCGTTTTCAAGTTGCTCATCGTACTATGGTTCCACTGGGCTTACAAATATACCTACGGCGAAGTAGATAACTACATTTTACGCTAGCTAATATAAATAAAAAGTCGTATACATATTTGATATATATTGTCTTTTTTTTACAGAGGTATAAAGAAGATCTCAAACCCTGCAACACCATATTACTTCTCAACTCAAAAGCTTCCAAAGAAGTACTCTCCTACAGAATCACCTATTTTCTACTCAACACAAGAGCTTCCATTCCGTTTTTATTTTAAGCTTAAAAATATTATACATGTCTAATTTTAGATAACAGCATGCTTCAAGTTTTGGCGCCTTTTTTCCTGTTTTTATTAAATATATTAACATTCTTATTTTTTATTTTTTGACAATTCTAGTGCAGTGTCGTGAAATTACGTTTTTATACTATATTGTATATTATCCTTCTTTTTAATTTGTAGTAGGCAACATCTTGATAAGAAAACTAAGTAATAAAAAAGCGAAGCTTTTTGTGTTTTTACCTATGTCGTCATTGTCGTATTCCAGATTGAGTAGTAAGGTTGACTTTTAACTAGAAAGTTTGAAGTTTATAAGGGACGAGTATTTCTTAACTTAAAAATCAGTAAGATCGTTTTCTTATACAAAAAAAAACTTGATTTTTAACCGTATTAGTCAAGAGTACGTACGAGCACATGTACGCTTAATAATGCTTATAAAGTGATAGTACAAAAGTCAGTAAAATATCTATTAATTGCCAAAAGTTAATTGCTAGTCCTATTCTTAATGATTTTTTTATTTGTACATGTATTTTCTATTCTTAGTATAATTTTCAGATGTGCATAATTTTGCTTGAGCATAGGTACTTATTATGCATAGTTATTTAAATTTTAATGCTTGCAAACAATTTGTTCTGTTTTATTTTACTTTAAAATAAAAGTATAATAACAACTATAAAAAATATGAGATCTATTTAATAAAAAAACAAGCATTACTTAATTATTGTTTAGATAACAACGTAAAACAAATGCATATTATGTTACCTTGTTCAAAAAAAATTGTTTCAAATGTCCCTAACAAAGTCAAGTTGTCTTTCTCTTTAATCCTAAAATTCTAGTTATCTTTATTGTTAGCACAGTGTTTATGTGTATATTTATGTGTCTTTTTTACATAAATTTTATATGCAAATATTTTTCGCGGCATTATTTGGTCACATACTCTCTGTGTTAAAATTTCTGCATGTAAATTATCTTTGAATTTAATGGATAATTCAATTTAGTCAATTTCGCAAATGTGGATATAATGAATTAGGTAAATTAGTGCTAAGTCGTCATTGTGTAAAATGTTACAAAAATACTAAGTAGGTAGGTAAACTTGACAAAATGTAATTTTATAAACTTTCGTCTCATATATTGTAACTCCTTACTTAATTTTCGTGCTATTTTCTCAATAATACAAACTTTTAAGGGATTTTTAAAAATACACACGTTATCGTTGTCATAATAATTTTTTTATTTAAACATAAGTTCATTTATAGACTGTAAAAAAAATAAAAAAATGGTTGGACTAATAACGAATGGACTCAATCCTAAAGTAGGTATGCAAATGATTGTGTGGTGGCATGAGTATCGAATAAACCAGATTAAGGAAATAACCCAAGAATCTGTTGTAAATTGCTCTCCAATATTATAAACGCTTGGTAAGCAAATGTGGTCTAATGAGTTGTATAATCGGTTGTGTAATCTGTAGACTTGTGATGATCCAATAATTGTGTAATAAATGATGGAAATATGTTTAAAATATTTTATTTTAAGTAGTCATGTGGAGAGATTAACCTGCAAGTTCATTTCATTCACATAGACTTGACACAAATCAAACTTTTTTACCAAGTATACCAGATTAGCGCAGGTGGCTCCCCTAGTAAAATACAGCTATCAGCTATGGACATGATAGTTTTTACTGATGCGTTGTTACCTCATCATAGGATATTATACCCTTAGGTTTTTAAATCCTGTTTTATGATATATTATGTCATAGAGAAAATATAGTTTATTTAAAATATAGTTATGTGCAACTCTACCGCCTTCCCTGCCCTCCGGAACGGAACACGATAATGTCATTATGGCGGTAGGAATAGGTAAGGCGGTAGATTCCTACCCGGGCCAGTTTCTGCACAGCACTCTACCACCAGTGGCCATGTTGGTAGTGATTCAGTTAGCCTATGCTCGTGTCTCACGAGCTGCCTGTTGGACCTGGACCGACACGGGGAAATATTGGTCCAAGGTTACATGAGAGAAACTCTGTAGTGTAATAGAAATATTTTTATCTGATTTTCAGAAGAGGAGGTTCTCAATTTGTTTTTATGTTTTTGTACAGTGTGTATGTGTGCATTACAAAGATCAATTAAATTAAATTTAAATTTATAAAATGTTTGAAATATCTAGCTGCTTTTCAGATACCACTGAATGAAATGAAATGACCACCTAAAGATAGGTATATCGAAAGGTAGAATTTTTGATGGTGAGATGTATTCTTAATATTTTTTAAGAGCGCGTTCGATAATTATTTAGTAATTATTGTAATAAGAGCGGGTCTAAACTCGTGAATCGACGTTTGGATACTCGTTGTGTGAACTAAGTTGCATTGGTTGTGGTCACAAGCGGACTGTGGCTTTCTTAGAGGTTAATTTAGTTGAAACGTGGAGAATCTAAAGAAAATCGAATTAACGCGCTTGTGTGTTTTTAGTATGATTAGTAAGATATATTATCTTTCTTTGCCTATTATATATACCTAGCTGTCTGTCCGCGGCTTCGCCCGCGTGAATTATTTTAATAATACAGACAACTTTCAAAGGGCAGACATTTTTTCCACTTATAGTACCTACTAATCGCGTAAAAACATACCGTTTTTTAATGTAGTCGGTTAAAAAGTAGCCTATGTCCTTCTTCAAGGTCTACTCTATCTCTGTACAAAATTTCATCAAAATCGGTTCAGTGGTTTAGGCATGAAAGCGTATCATACATACAGACAGACAGAGTTACTTTCGCATTTATAATATTAATACGGATTTATATATAATATTCATTATTTTTCGCCTATAAGCACTAAAGACTTTTTCGTAAATGAATATTACCATACCTAAATAATGGGTCAGTAGGTAATATCAACCCGGGCGATTTGTCTCAAACCTCTGCGACACTCACGTAGTTGCAGTAACGGTGCCAGTGACATTAAAACTATTATCAACCTTTACAAACAGCTTTGCAAACTATTTATCTATTTTGATAAGCTATGGCGCAGCACAACTATAGTTTTAAATAATAAAAACAATAATTACCTTGGGATAATTTACCCGTTGATTTCAAATTTGAAAGACAACAAATTATATGCCTGAGCTAAGTTATCCCACCACACTAATACGTAAATACTGCACCCAAAATCAGTAATACAAAGGTTTGTCAAAGAAATGTCTGTCCGACATTAAATCCACCCCGAACATGATATACAAATACAAATGACATACAAATATACGGGAACACAACGTTTGCTCGGATCGTTGATGGCTTTGCATTTGTGTCATTTTGTTCAGTTAAGAGCACAAGTGAAATATTCACGAAGAAATTAGTGTATCGTGTATTGGCTCCATGCCGCTAAATCTTGAGTTTAGGTGAAGATGCCTATACTTTTGATCGCTATATCCAAAACCATGGCATCACAAAACATGACATAGTCATAAGTACTATTGATGATATTGATTGATGATATTATATGTTTTTTACATTATGCCAATTAAATTAATTGATGATGATGGCAGCCGCTTCCAGCCACGGCAAGTGTTAAATAAGAAAAAGTGATGATAAAGAAAAAATAAATATATTTTTAGTAAAATTTAATGTTGTTACCCAAACTTACAATTACAGACAATAAAATGTACATCCTTACACTAAGTAAATCGTAATGGCAAAATCTCTCCATTTATAATAATCTCCTGTGATCACTATCGCTAAAGTTAAATTATAAATACATAAACTAGGGGCAAGTTGAGTTGGTAACCTTAATATACTCAGTGTTTCAAGTCGGTCAAGCGTTCTAACACATCCCAATTTATTATAAAAGATTGTTCCCTAAGACTATAATATTAATTACATAAAAGTAATAAATTAAATTTCAAAACTTGTAAATAAAGTAAGTCTGAAAATAAGGTAAATATGTTTATACATACATAGATACATACATAGCTT
>DVZL01003712.1:0-13670 GCA_018236625.1 Lasaia peninsularis
TGTTGATCAAGAGTATTTAATTGTGAACAAAATATAATTTATAAAGCTGAGGAGGTTGTTTGCAAAAATAAATGATGTCCAAATAAACTATTCCACGCGGACGAAGTCGCGGCCACAGCTAGTATTACATATAACAGACATTTTATTTTTCAAATAGCCTAGCTGTTCCGCATGTTACAGCTAAATCATCAGGGATAAAACTTAAGTCAGACTACTATACAAGTAGTCTTCTTCGTAGCGAAAGCCTAGATTCTCCTGTTTCTAATATCGGCGTCGGCTACCTAGTATAGGGGACTTGACAAGGACACTTTTACACATAGCGACTGCCATCTCAACTCTGCAATCCAGAAGGGAAAACTAGGCTACATCCTTGATTAAGTCAACTTCGCAAGAAAAACAGATTTTCTTTAAGAGCCCTCAAAAATGTACATACCTACGCTAGAAAAACTCGGAGAGTAGTACATTGTAGTAGCGCGTATGCGAAATTTGGAATTGTATGGAAAGTAATTGTAACTATTCAATTTCCAATTTCAATTTCCTATGGGCACCGACAAACTTTGTAGCGCTTGCGTTTGTCAGCTAGCTGAAAACAACTTTTACAGAAAAAATAAGCGTTGTTTTTCCCATTAAAAATTTCCCAATTTGCGAAGTTTTTCCAGAGTATTAACGGAATTGATCCACTTGCTTCTGAATTTTTCACGTAGTTGTAAATTCAATTATTTTATTTATAAAATAAATGTTTATATCTTTATACACATACGAGTTATTCTACTGTATGTGTGTACGTCACTGATCCGTTTCGAAGTGGCTACACCGATTTCAACGAATTTTTCGTTGGGGTGGCACGCTAGATGGTTCAGATTCGCAAATGGCAGAGCGCAGATGGTGCTGCAGATTCATGTGCGGTTTTTTCTAAATAGTTACTCAAGAGCAAGGTTTTTATGCATATAACAAGCACAATATCCCGTATGAAGCCTGGGTCGCTAGTTATTTATAACATTTATGTCTCTAGTTATATATTTTGGTGAATTTTCTACAAATAAATGCTTTGTTTATGTAGAAATAATTAATTTATTTTACATTTGAGTTACGAAAAAGACGAAATATTTTGTGGGCGAGGATAAAATATTATTTTCTTCTTTCAGATTCTGTAACACACCAATGAGACGGGCCAAGGATAAATAACACAATGCTTACGATAAATGAATAGCAGTATGAGGTAAGTGTGTTAGCTGACACTAACAAAAGTCAAGTAAGGGCAAGTTCAATCGAGCGCTTTTGTAACTCGACAATCGCCATTTTGAAACGCTCGCTAATTGACTCTGTTAAAGTCCAATTACGACGTGTAAAATTGATAAACTTTAAGTTTGCATGAATTTTCGCTTTTGAATAATTTAATATTAACCAATGCATGCAGAAAATTAAGTAAGTTTTAACTAAGCTTTACAGTCTTTACGTTATTATAGAATGCTAAAATTTAATAAGTATTTATTTCTACACAGTGTCACGCTAAATAAGTTTCAAATGTCAAACCCATAAAACAATAAATATGATCCTTTGTTCGACAGATTGTACCTACTGAACAAAGGACCATTTATAACTTTACCTTACGTAAATAATTGTTACTATTGTAATTTATTTTATTTTATTCAAATATATGTGTACGATAAGTAGGTTGCAATTCATAGGTAGCCTTAATACAATGAGAAATATACGATTATAGATAGATATTTCGAGAAATAATTTAGTTATTGACGTTTCTAGAAAGCATTTAAGACAAAAGACAAAACAACATAATTACGTCAACCATATTGCCTTAAACCTAATAACTTTAAATTTTTTTGTATATTTTATAATCCTAGAAATCTTTTACATGGATTACAAACTTACGCATTATAAATCCTATGAACGTGTGACATAATTACAGTGTACAGTTAATGTCACACGTTCATAGGATTTATAATGCGTAAGTTTGTAATCCAACTTACGCACGAATTCGTCTTACATACCTTATACCTTAATACATGTTGGTTTCGTGCTGAAAGGTGGAATAGGTGATACCCAACCAGAATATAGCGACACAGCTTTCACTGATTCTTATTTTGATTCACTTTTCGCTTCATCGAGTTTTAAAAGTCACATGTCTAAAACGTAAATAGTTACATGGCAGAAAAACGACAACCCGAATTATAATTAAATTTCATGACCTGCACTTTTTAATCTTTTCAGCTTTTTGTTTATCTGGTGGAGCATTCTTATTACATAAATGCACCTTTTTGGTTCTTTTTTTAAGCCATTGTTTTTGCGACCCATATACGCTCGTCTGATCTCTGCCTTAACCGTGCGTGCCTTGATCTCAGCAGTGTCAATATTATTATATTGTTTACTTAACCTCGTTTTCCGAGACCGATCTTTACATATGTGTTTTTATAAACTGAAATGCCTTATCTTTGTGTAAATTACAAATTGAGAAAAGAGATGGGTCACGATAGCTAAGAAAGTGGGTCGTCTTTAATCTTCCTTACAATGTTTTTCTTATAATTAAAACTGATTTATAATTTATATTCTTTGAAGGTAAACAGGCACAGATCTTTTGATGTCAAAAAATACCTGTCATTTAGACGGGCATAAATAAGGTTTAATTATAAAACAGTAAACGATGTAATATTATAAATTACTAGCTAATAACATAAGTTCATACAGAAAGAGGATAAATCCTAGGAAATGTTTTCGAAAATAGAAACTTTAATCTACGCAATACAAATTTCTGAACGCATGTATAAATATCAATCATTACTTGTAATATTTGACAAGATGGACAACAAATGTTTGAAATGTACTAAAAATTTATATGATTCACCTTTCATAATTATGTATTCATCAAGTTTCATTGTTTTTAAGATGTATTCTACTATTTGGATCGGAGACAAATCCAACGAATCAAAAACCATTACAATTGGTCCAGCAGATCTCGAGTTATAAGAGTTGTAACAAACCCGATTTTATTTTATATATAAGATCCTATATAGATTTAAGATTTAAGATAGCATGATAATGTTATCCTAAATTTTCTTCTCTCTTCTCATTAGTTATTAAAAGGAGTCGTGTCCAAAAGAATACTAATTATAATAGATGTTTAAAATTTTATCTCCAATATCTACTATTGTTCATTATTAATTTCTATTACATATTATTAAATAAATGGGCAAAGTTACTGTGATGCTTCAAAATCTCATTCTTCATCCTTGTTATCTGTTTGGATACTCAGATAATATGCTAGTAATTTGGTCGTGGAATGTCAACCAAAGTCTCCCTAGGTACCTTTATTTCCACTTTCGCAATGTATTTCTGTTTTGTCAAACTTTCCTTATTCATGCTTTCTACCTGATTGAACCATCGGAACTTGCCCATCCTCATTTACCATAAAATCTATATAAGGCATTCTCTGTAGTACTACATATCTTGGAAAATATAATCATCGTACGTGTCTCTCCTACCCTTCCGGGGATATTGGCGTGAAGGTATTTATTTTTATTTTATTTTTATATATAACTGCGTAACATGCAAAAAAACATACTGAAGAATTGAGAATTGCTTCATGTGAAGTCGATTAAAAAGTATGTTAAAAATATATTTTTTATGTTAAACATTCATGACAACTTAAACATTTCATTCGTATAATCTGACGGTCCGTCTCTTCAAGATAAGTAAATCCTCCATGTATACGTATCTACAATAAACTGTCCAGTAACATCTTCACTTAAAAATGTATAAAAATAAAATTATGCACGAAATGCTATTTTTAAATCTCAGAAGATTTTACATTAAACGAGTTACTGTAATTTATAATGTAATATTTTACATGAACTTGTGCGTTCTGTAAATAAAACATGACGTAATTTGTAATATTACGTCTATAGTGTAACAATTAATATTATTTCTTTCAACAGATCTTCTATGACTATTCCAGAATTAACTCCTCCCGGTGTAACTTTGGAGTAAGAGAAGAATAAGCAATTCAAGTTCAAGTTCAACTTCAAAAATAAAACATGAGATCCTGTGGTGGATCATCATTGATGTAAGCCCATACGAACAACCTTCCTGGTGAAACCTCCGAACAGGCGACCCGTAGAGGTCTCATTGTAACTGAGATTTTTTTACTACTTGTACATTTTCTATGGACGTCGTGGATTATTTATTCTCCTATATTCTATTTTTTTCTATGTCAATTATTATTTTAAGATATTGGTCTAAGATCCGAACCTAAGCCGACCTTCACCGAGTTGATAATAGAATAAAACTTATTTTATAATAAATATAGTATATTAGGGAATATATTAAAAATGGGTTGCCAAATAAATCCTGGACCCCCCCTTCCATAGTTTACGTACCGAGCATGCGCACTCTCTTTTATTCAAAACCCCCCAACAGAAACGACTGCAATGTTCGGTCCTTTATCCATTATACCCGGATCTCTCTGTCACTCGTTTTCACACGCGTGGAAATTTAAATCTTTTAAATTGGCAAACTTCTATTAGGACCCAACTTTTTTTATTTTTTTCTATTATCATAACAAACATTAAATATTAAATAAAAAAAAACCTTTTTTAAAAAATTATTAAAAATATTTGATCCAGGATTTTTTTTGGCAACCCATTTTTAATATATTCTCTAATATACTAAATTTGTTATAAAATAAGTTTTATTCTATTATCAGCTCGGTGAAGGTAAGCTTAGGTTCGGATCTTAGACCATAATAATTGTATTGTCACAATTAACGCTTGTAGAGTCTATGTGAAACAAGATATTCTCTATTATATTCTGTTCTATAAAAATATGGTATGGTCTATGTAAAATAAAATATTCTCTATTCTGTTATAAAACAAAGTCACTTTCTTTGTCGGTCCCTATGTATGCTTAAATCTTTAAAACAAAGCAACGGATTTTGATGCGGTTTTTTAATAGATAGAGTGATTCAAGAGTAAGGTTTTTATGTACATATAACATGTATAGTATACCCGGGACGGGTCGCTACTATTCTATAAAATAATTCTATGCTACTTAATTTCTTTGTAGCTTATTTTAACTTGTAACTGCGATCTATGCTCTTTTTTATGAATGACTAATTAGTTGCTAAACCGCGTGGCTATTTTACAACTTCGCCGAACTTTTTGGGCGAGCAGAGGGCTCAGCCCGAGAAATCATTATTTAACTGGGGGGATTTACACCAACACCAGACACTGTCTTTCGGGAGACCGAACCTCGACCTGGTACTGCGTTCTGATTATTGGGGGGAAGGGAAGATTCTGTGACTCGCCGCTCGGCGTTCGGAAAACAAACGGAAGATCCGCGCAATACAAATCAAAATGTGATCTGTCTGTCAATCAATATTTCAGTGATGTCGTCTATTGTTATATGGCCACCGCTAAAAATTTACGATCCATATCCGCGAATTTTGAAAATATCCGTATTGAAATAAAAAACCGCGGGTATACATTATTAATAATCAGACACATCAATAATCGCAACGGTGTCTGTTTACTGACATGTTCTTGAAAACTACCTGAATCCTAGCTCTAGAAAAAAAAAAAATGAAAATCATTGTGTTTATCGTTTTTTCCATAAAATTATAATTCTTTCACTTTATCTATGTTTAATTTACCTACTTCAAAAGAAGATATCGATAGTTTTTGATTCGACTGTATGTTTTGTATGTAATTTTATTACGCGATTACTCCGACATAGCGACCCTATCGCCGACTAGTGGAAGCATATATGTATTTAGAATATAAAAGAATAGAAAATATTTTATTACACATATACTTACAAGCGGTTCTTCTTAGACGCTTCACAAGAACACAATTTACTACCGGATCGGAACTCGGTCACACACTGAAAAGATCCGGAATCTTTTTCTTATTTTCTAAACATAAAATTTTTACATTTTACAATAATAAAAGAGATTGAAAGAGGAGCAATAAAATCATTGTACCCATAGGTTATTCGACAAGTACTTATAGACTTACTTTTCCACGTCACCACAACTTCAGTACTCGTCTTTGTAGTGTACCAGTTTGAAAAGTAGTGTAGCTCGTAAAGTTTTAACTTACGTAAGAAGTTTAACATCCCTGTCTCAGGACATCTGTGGGTATTTATTTATTATCATCGAGAAATCTGATCATCTATTACTAGTTTTTGCCCGCGGCTTCACCCTTGTATATTAATGTAGAGAATTTCCGTAGAAAACCGTTGTAATGTCTGGATAAAAGTCTACGTCCTTCTCTAAGATCTAATCTAATTCTATCCTAAATTACACTAAAACAGATTCAGTCATTGAATTTGAAATTCAGTCACAGGCGTGAAAAAAGTATGGAAAGAAACATTTTCGCGTCGCGCGTCATATTACTAGGGATTTGTTATATACGATAATTTACTTGAATATATACCACAGTCTTAATTATTATTAATGTATTTTTAAAATTGTTTTACTTCAAAAAACAAACATTTAGAAATTCTTAAAAAAATTAACAACTTTAACATATCAAGCTTACCAGAAGAAACAACAAAACAATTTCACCAAAGTTTTCTGACCGTTACGTTATTATTAAAAACAAAACAATTAACTTAAACTCAATTACGAAAATTACATAATAATCAAACTCATTGTAAATAGCCAAAAAAAAACACAACTTGATTTATATTTATTTCGTTACGCCTAATAATACTTTGGGTAAAATTATTAATGAAATGATTAATAATTATATAATAATTGGAGGTTTCGCAAGATTCGACGGCTCGTTCTGGCCGAGTGCAGTTTGCGTATCAACTAGCCATCCGTTGTATCCAACTCCTACCTATATTACTCCAGGTAATGCCCACACATTTTGTCCAGGGCTGTGCATTGACGATTTACATGAGATCCCTACTAATATTATAAATATGAAAGTTTATGAGTGTCTGTGGGTGCTCGTGTGTTTGTTACTTTTTCACGCACTTACTAGATATATAGTTCACGTCACGACCCTTGCGAAGTAGGCAGAGAGAATCTAGCGCTCAATTGTCACGATTCCTAGGTACATACCTACCTGCTCAAATTTCTTCACATTCATTTCTTCATACAAACACGTCAGTTACGCGCTAACCATAAACCACCGAGGCTATTGATAAGATAATCACGTACAAATACTGAAAAACATCTAATTAGTTCTTTAAATATCGCCTCTGTGGTGTAAAGGTACGGCTGTCGCCTGTAAAGACCGTTAGCCGCGTAGGGTCCCGGATTCAATTCCCAGAACGGGCAACTTTTCTTAAATGTTTTTCAGATTATTCTGAGTAAGCATTAGATTGACTATAGACTTGCCACCTATCACATTATGGGCCCTAGTAGGTAATCGTGGGTGTTCTGGTATATCTACTGGACTTACGAGTCGTGGATATACAGGGTCTACCATCACCAACACCGTGACATTAACTATACTTCCCGTCACGAGAAGCTATAATTGTTGTAAACAAACTTCTTTTACCAAGTAAATATTTTTAATGCGTGACATTAATGAACTGACCATATTCAATCGAAGAATAATATAGACGGGTTATATGAAAGTAATAAGCTTTTTAATTTAGTCTAATATTATTTGACAATTATCATTTTTTCTTCGTGGTACGGGGACGCGCCGATCTCAGGGAATGCAAAATTTCGGTTTGCTATTTTGAAATAAACGTCATTCGCGGTTTGAATACGCACGAATATGTTCATTGTTTTGTTAAAATCGCATACTTTGTTGTTATTATTAATTTTGTTATCATTTTGTTACTGTTGTTAGTTTTGTTAATTATTGCCTTGATTTTATCGTTTTTGTTATTTGTTATGGTGTATTTGTGTATAATGGAATGGATGAATAATAATACGGTAAAAAATCTATTCGTATTTTTCTACGGATGCTTGCAGCAATTCCTTTACTAATAATTTATTAAATATTTAAAAAAAATACTTTTTTCCTTTGACCCAAATGTTGGGAACTTATGAACGTTTGTTTACATAATTTATACCTTTTCGTGGCAGATAGTATAGGTACCTAAATAATATACTGATGAGTCTTTCAAAATTCAAACTTTAAGAAATTACATTAAAAAATCGACCAATAGTAAATCTTCATTTGAATTCTATTGACCAATGAAATATACCTATGAAGATACGACATTTAGAAAACTGAAAAACTACTTTCGCATACAGACTATATTGATATTCTTATATAGTTCTGTGATGGTATTAGGGATCTTTTATGATTGTGGGAAGTGCAAGAAAGTATAGAAAAGTGAACACTGGGTTCTGTCTAATCTATAACCATGATTAACGCTAGGATGATAAAAGTAAACTTATAAGACTTATACCAGTTTTATTGGTTTGTGTTATCTTTTTCTTATCAGTTTTTATGGGATAAAACATCGAACAACACACGACTATTCTGATGGTAAGAGATAACAGCTGACTGGCTTTAGTCCTGATGTTCTTACTAGAGTACCTACCTGCTAACATACCCTCCGAACTGGAATACGAAAATGTCATCGTGGCGGCAGGAATAGGTAAGCGGTGGATTCTTAACCGGGCGAGATGCTCCACAGCATTCTACCACTAGTGGTCTTGTAGGGTACCTAGTGCAATACGTGTAAAACGTGTGCACAGTTGAGTATTAAACAAACATAATATCATTTTGTACTTTGAACACATTGACGTTATGAATTTTAAAATTATAAGAAATACAAAAGCTTATAACCAAAGCTACATCAGGGTTACTTAATAGAAACAGTGAACAATTGTCACTAATGCAAGTTTCAATTTATTGACGAGACACCAGGGGCGGACTAAGCTATAAGGATCGGAAATCCATGGAGTAGATCATTACTTAAAATATTGGGACAAATGCTAGTTTCAAAGAGTATTTACGATAAATCTAGTAGTCATATGATTTTAAATATCTACCATGATATATGAATAATTATAAAAATATCTTACATTTTAGTGACTGAGCACTAGTTTATACTTAAAAAACTAGGAGGAGCTTTACATTATGTATTATAGAAAATTACGTGTTATATATTATTAGCGACCCGCCGAATACATTACTTGCGTAGTTTTAAATATTTAAGCATACACAAGTGACTTTGTTTTATACTATGTAGTGATGTGTTGATACATCATCACTCTACAACGTCGCCGCCGGTCTCTGTCTCTTGTAACTCTAACTTCTAACTTTTTTCTGTCAAGTGAAAAAAATATCAATCACATTTTTAATTTTATAATATTATTGAATAGCAATGGAGTTTTCACAAAAATGTAAAACATTTATAGATTTCTAAATTTATGAATGTCAATTATAAAATAATACCTACTATCACAAATGTGTAATACTAAAAATATTAATTATTTTTCAGTCCTTTGAGTCAAGTCATATTTCAAATTAAAAAATAAATATTAAGTAGTTAAACTTCCGATAGCAAATCTTTGTTTTTGTAGTAATTTTGTTCTATGCTATTGTAGGTATACCTAAAAGCTGAAATATTGCTTTTCTTTTATACGAGTCGCTTTTCGCTCGCGTCTTTGCCTTTAAACTTTCTGACTTAACGCTTAACAATATACGATATTCCTATTGTTGATTGGTTAAAAAGTAGCCTTTATGTTATTCTGATGTACACAAAGATACACACAATACAGTTATATATTTACTACAAAAAGAAGCAGAACTCTTTATTCGCATTTATGAAATTATTAGGAAGATAAAATTAATTTTTAATCAAAACCATAACAACGCTCAACATAAAGTGTTAAACAGGCGAGCTAAAAGCTGTTGCATTATAAATGTTATAATCTATTTAGTAATAATTTATTTAAGTAGATATTATCTGGCACGACTTTAATTTACGTGATTTTACATTATAAGTTATCATATCATTATTAATTGTATCACAAATGTCGCTGGTCAAAAGATAAATATTTGGCTAATTAAAAATGTTACGATTATTTTCTTTAAGTAAATACTACCAAGCAGGTGAAATACCATATTAAGTTAAAAACACTTAAATTCTCATAGCAATTACTGATTTTTAGCTAATCAGTTCATTACAATTTTTTATAGCGGTTATAATATATACTACAAACAAAATTGAGTTCCGAAATTCGTATTCAAGGTATTTACAAGCAAAAACATTGTTTTTTTTGTTTGTTTTTGTCCATAATTTTAGGTAGTTAAATAAATTTACTATAATGTTATTCTACATGTTGTATAATATTCATTAATAAGTAGTATAAAATCTCGTTTGACCTTAGTAGAGTTTATTGGCACAAAGGCGGAAGAGGTGCGAAGGTGCTACTGCAAGGTTTTCCCTGTTGGATTGCGAGAGGACGTTGACTCTTGAATAGTAAACAGTTCCTTATCTTGAGTTTGCCTTGCCGCGGTTGTGCCGAGTGCCGACGTTGCTGTTTGATGGCTGTCTTTATCTAAGGTTGGTAGTACTGCTTGGAAAGGTTACATCCACGTCTAATACTCGTTAGATAGCAAGGCTGTTGCGGTTTTTAACACATAAAAATATTTGAAATGTATATTTAAACTGACGGTTTTCCGAGTTGTAAAGATCTATTTTTGCAATATTGACTAAAAAAATAAATACCATTACACCCACATCACGAAGAAGTAGGCAGAAGTATCTACCTTTTTTTCAGATAATCCAAAAAAAAAATCTGAAGAACAAGTTGCTCTGGATGTACCTGGATATAACCCGCATGAGATATGCGTCAAAGTCGGACACCGACTATGCTTGATCACAGAGGCGATCATTACCCATGCACTATACTCTTCTCTCCATCCTACTTATTCCTGTATATATGAAAGATAATATCGGGATTGGCTTCCTAACCTAGGGCATTTGACAAGGGCGCCGGTTTTTACACAAAGCGACAGACCAAAAAGTTTTTCTAACTTAAGTATATTATCTAAGTGCCCGAGATGGCGATGGAATCTTTCACATAATAGAACCTAATATCGTCGGCTAATAATGAGTGCATAATATATACTCTACCTACTCTGCCTACCCTTTCGGCAATATGGGTGTAACGATATTTATTATTATATTTTAATTTTTTTTACATCAGGGCGAGTCCGAAGCAGATTTTGAAATAAGAATATATATACAAATTCAGTCCCAGACTGCGTCATATTTTTCATATAAACTGAAAAAACTCATATACCTAAGAAGTTGCTCTAGCTGGAAATCGAAGTCGGGCCTTGTATGTCGAAGTTGGATATCAAATTTATTTAACCACACAGATGACCTAATTTGAACTCTACAGACAGTTGTTATTTATTTTGATAGAAAAAGTATCTAGGTACAGTTTTTTAACACCACCTAATCTTATATTTAGTTATATATCTAAAGTAATTCCAATATTTATTTAATGTAAAATATAAAAACGTGATACGCGTAAACTAACAATTTCTAATAAGGTGAAAGGTGCAAGTATTGGCCAGTACATCTTTACATGGTTTATATAAAAGATGTAAATTGTATTTTTTGCCTCTTCGCAGCTGTTCACCAATCATCGTGTTAACTTGGGGTACGAATAGGATTAGCCACATTTGGCCAGTCACTTTGACTATGGCTGTTCTAATTCAATAATTTTATATCAGTAATTAACATTTTTATATAATAAACTTAATATAACTGTTACATTATTAGATATGTTATCTGTGTAATTGTAATTGACATTCCAAGTTTTAAGTTGTCAACATTGAATGAGTGGCGGGATCGAAAAAAAGGGACTCAACTTCTCTTCTTTCTATGAGAGATACATATTTCATATTGAGTCTTTCATTATAGCAAATTAGGTGATTCTATTATAGAAAAATCTAAGGTTAAAATGATAAATAAAATTGCGGTATCACCTTTATCCTCATGGAGGTACTCTTATATGTCTCTCTCATTCATATAAGGTACCTACTCGCAAACTTTAACCGTAGGGTAGTTTAGAAGCCTAGTTTCTCTACTTTATTTATAGAAATAAATAAAATTGGAGTGTCTGTATGTAATATTAAAATAACCACTTTTTACTAAATGCATATGTGTGTAAAAGCACATATACCAAAACGATATTTTTTCGGATTTTTTACCATCTGTCTGTATGCACCCGCTAATCTCGGCTGGGCCGATTTTGACGGGACTTTCACTGGCAGACAGCTAATTTAATAAGGAACGGTTAAGGCTTACAAAATAATTAAATAAAAACGCGAACGAAGTCGCGGGCACATCCAGTCACAAGTGTAGGCATTATTTAAGATGTTTTAGCTGCTTCTCAGTTTTGTGGACCCAATAAACAAAAAAATGTAAGTCCATCACGATAACTCTAATTGTTAGGTTAGGTTAGCAAATAAATTACTGTAGCAATTTTGACATGGCTTTAATAATAAAGACCATTCAACTTCAATTTAAAACAAGCTAACAAGTAGGAGAGAATGTGTCTTCGGTTAGAGAAAAGTAATGTAATGGTGCGTGGGGGAAGCCACGGGCGTTATATAGTTCATAAATAAGTATTCATTTTAAAATACTTAAGTCATGTGGGTGGCGGCCTTTAGCATCCCTAGATAAAGAAAGGCTAGGTACAAGAGTTTCCCCGTGTTGGTCCGGGTTCCGTTGTAGAATAGGCCAACTGCCTTCCACCCAGGTAGCTCGTAAGAGGCGAGCACAGGGTCTATTGTCACCAACACCGTGACATTGACTAGGAGCGTTGCCAACCTAAGGCTGGGATGGTAAGCCTCTTGTGTGAGTAAGTGTACCGGCTACCCTACCCTCCAAACCTGAACGCGACAATGGCGAGCACTGGCGCTATTGTGGCAGGAATAGGTATAGCGGTGGTACCAATCCGGGCGAGTCGTTGCAAAACTCTACCACTTTTATTCATACTTCAAAAATACTGAACGAATCAATATAAAATTTACGCGATACCACTTTTGAAGCATGACCTAACTAACACAATAGAAATTATTAAAATCTGTTTGGAATTGACGGAATAATCGCGTAACAAATGTATGGATTAATTAAAACGAAATCGTTTTTAAAATCCGCTATTTAAGTAGTTTAAAATTAATAAGAATAAAGAGTTATAAAATTGTTTGATTGACACCTTGTACTTGTTTTTAAAAGCTAACGGAAGAACAATGGAACGGAAAGAAACAGCCAAAATTAATTACACGTAAAACGCATGTTATGTTAAAATTTATTTATTAAAAATTATTATATCGTGTTTTAATTTATTATTATAACGATTCGTCAAAGTAGTCTTTGTTAAATAGTGCGAAATTAAAAACTGTGGTATGAATATTGCTTTTTTATACTACCAATAATTGATAAACAATCAGACGAATTTCTTTATAGAAATAAAAACATATAGACGATACAAAGGTTATTTACTTACTGCTTATATGAGTTTCACCCTCCCTATTAGAAAAGAAGCCGAACTATGGTGGTAGGAATTGGTAAGGCACTAATGCAGGCTATTTGAAGCCTAAGTAAAATACCAAGCGTGGCGGTGGCATCTCAACCCGTTTCTAAGACGTAATTTCCGAATCATCACGAAACAATAAATCAATATTATTTTTAATACATACATACATAGGTACATA
>DVZL01003713.1:0-13669 GCA_018236625.1 Lasaia peninsularis
GCTGGTATCATTATTTGTAAACTTGACAGATAGATGTGTCAATTTAGTCTCTGAGATGAAAAAATAGACTTTAGTAAACATGTTTTGTTTCTTTTGTTTACTAATTTTATTTAGCTTAATGTTAGAACGTAAAAGAAGATTATTTAGCAGCAATATTAACAACATTATAAATTATAGCGTTCAATGGCTCTTATATATAATTATAATAAAACGGGTTCAAAAATAGTAAAAAACAATAAAAAAATACTTCAATTCCTCTGTTTTAAAATATTGTTTAATTTGATTAATTTACATATTCTAGTCATTCTACTAACTCTAACTTAATTTATTTTATCACTATATTCTTACAATACAAGTAAAAGGAAATGGTATAAGACTTTTAATCCTGTCAGATAAATTTGTTTTGTTTACTGCACTGTATTTTGATGAAAAGCTAAGCTAGCTATTGCGTTTTGACTTATTTGACGGACATGTTCTATCCAAATGGAAGGCATTTTTTATTTAATTTTAAAAGATAGTATATTTGTGTACAATAAGTAAGTTTAGTTATTGAGCCGCAGAATTACCACGAAAATCTGATTTAGTAAATATAATTTTTTTGTTGTCACAGCCTTAATGGAAACAATTAGTAGCCTTGTATTTAAAATACTACTGGAATTAGTATGCAATGTAATTGCTCTGTATTATATGAATTTCCTTCTTCACTCAGGCTGAATTTAATCTGAAATGACATTGAAATTGTAGATTCAGTAATTATACTACATTTTTAATCTATTTTACAATATATTTTGTATGAGATGTACTCAGTTGAGCGCCTCAATATAAATGATGCCATTAAATCATCCTGAAAAAAATCAAGTCTCACAGCTTAGTTCTTCTACCATAAAAAGTTGTGAGATCCATGTAATACCAAGTCAGTTAATTTTTTATTTAGTACCTACTTAAGGGACCGTCTTTCTGAAGTTATTATATAAGTTATCATCGTATCAATATAAAAATATTTTACTTTGAAAAAAATTAGAAAAAAACACTAAAATCCTTAATTATTTCCTTAAAGTAAACAACAAAGTATCAAGTACTGAGCATTTCACCATGTACATCTCTGTTTCATCTAGTCTAATTAATAATCTAGTTTTTAGGATTTTTCCGTTTTTTACGATAAACAGTAAAAATCGCAATAGAGTGTTACAATATAAAAAAATGTTTCGAAAAATAAAAATATTTTAGAAAACATATATTAGAGCTAGGTTTATTTTTTTATTAGTGGCTACAATTTGTAGGTAAAAAATATAATTATTATGAGCATAGAATACTAAGGGCACAAATAAATTGCTAAATCCAACAATGATATTCAACCCAAAGTGATCTACTAATCATGAGCACTAAGGCCAAATCTATAAGGTATTAACAATGAAAACAACATATAAGCTGAACCAACTACATCCATAACAACTAATAAACACAACAAAGCAACTAATTGAATCATGCAACTTGAACACAGAGTATGATATTCTTTGTGCAATGTTATGAACAAAATAATATAATAAAATTAAATCTATTGTAGGTCTGCTATGCACATTAGATTAATATCTCTGAAAGTAACTCTGTCTATCCGTCTATATGTTACACTTTCACGCCTAAGCCACTGAACCGATTTTGATGAAGTTTTGTACAGAGATAGAGTAGACCTACTTTTTAACCGACTACATTGAAAAGAGGGTATGTTTTTTCGCGATTAGTATTATAAGTCGGAAAAATGTCTGCCTTTTGAAAGTTGTCTGTAATATTAAAATAATTCACGCGGGCGAAGCCGCGGACGAACAGCTAGTCGGAAATAAATATAAATCATTTATAAAAATATTTTCACACCTTGGCTTGGCTTAAGTTTTCTCATTTCATTTACATTTTCTAAAGAGTATTTTGAGTTTTGCACTTTTCTATTTTATTTTATTTGAAAAGAAATAAAATAAGGGAGCACATACTAACTTGCATTATTTTTAATAAACATAATTCGAAACATCTGTAGATTATTCTCATTTAATTTAACATATGTTTAAACAATACCTTGAAATATGTTGATTAAGTTAAAGAAATTATGTCATTTTTAAACAAATATGAGACTGCTAAATGTGTCTCGATTTTTTTTATATTTTTGTTAAGAAATAAGTTATAAAGCAGAAGATAGAAATAACCATAACAGATATACTGTCTAACATCACCAAACATTAACAAGGTGTGGGTTCAGATTCCGATGAACCGTGACTGCAAGACAGTTGAATTTTTCACAGATTCTTCATTCTTTGTCCCAGAAGAATTTGTCCAGTGATATTTATTTATATACTTTATTGCAGCTATCAGAAATTGGTTAAAGAGACTATGCACAGGGCATATTTTGATATTTTAAGAGAACAACTAAATTCTGACCCTCCAGAGTACAAGCAGGCACTTGTATTGTTACAAGATGTTAAGCAGGTTAGTTTAAAACTCATTTTTACTTAGTTGCAAATAACAATATACAATATGCAAAATACTTTATTGGTATGTCGTCTAATCCCTTAGACCTTTTCTTATGAGCAGGGTATTGTTAGATACGTCTCAATGCTAAAATGTTTGTAGATATATACTATTAAGAAAATTTTATATCTGTTAAGGTTTATACAGTACCAACACCTTGACCTTGACTAGGTGGTAGAGTCTTGCAAAACTCACCCGGATTGATATCACCGCTTTACCTATTCACGCCACCATAACGTCAGTGCTTGCCATTGTCGTGTTCTGGTTTGGAGGGTAAGGCAGCTGGTTAACTTACTTTCGCAAGAGGCTTTCCAACCTAGCCTCAGGTTGGCAACCATTTTCCTTGTGTGATATCTGTAGGCAATGTATATTCCTTGCCATCAGGTAATCCGTCTGCTTATTTACGTTCCAATACCATAAAAAAATACTCTAAATTGGTTGAAAAACATTCTTCAGGGTCTCTTCGCCATCTTGCTACCACGTCACACTCGCATCCGAGATATGATAGAAGAAGTCCTCGACACAGACTTCATCAAACAACAAGCGGAGAACAACAGCCTCGACTTTCACAAATACGCCAAGTTTGTGATCGACCTGATGGCGAAACTGGCAGCACCAGCTAGAGATGAAATGATACAGAATATAACGACTATGACTGATACTGTGAGTGAATTGGTGAATTCTTTTGTAGCGTATAATGTTTTCTTTATAACTGATAGCTTAAACTCACCTGATGGAAAGTAAAGAAGGGGTTTTAGGTGAAAGTACACTAAACTAATAGATGCTTATTTACTCTTTCTTTGTGTTAAAGAATTAGAGTATCTAGTTCAACGCAGGCGCTTGCTTCACTCTTATGTTGTGTATATACCGTCTATATGAATTAAACGATTTGATAAATGTTTTCTAATGCGTACGGCCGAGCAGTTCGCTACTTGCGAATGTATTATGTATACATCTATACAAGATTTTTTAGAATTTTTGCCTGTCTGTTTGTATCTGCAACAACAGACAGACAAAAATTCAAAAAAATTTTGTTTTAGTATATGTACCTTGTAAATATACATATATGCATTTAGTAAAAAGCGGTTATTTTAATAAAACATACAGACACTCCAATTTTATTTATCAGTATAGACTAGTTTTTATTTGAGGCACAGCGTACCTCAACCATGAAGACATTAAATTATATATCGTCACGCTCATATCCCCAAAGTGGTTGGTAGGGTACTTTTGCACCTACGTTTTGACGATGATATTAGGTGGCATGATGTGCAGGTGGTGAGTCCGTCTCCATATTGAGTACAACTCCTATAGGCAACTTAACGTTCTTCCGATAAACCGAAAAAACTCATAGAACGTTTTACCCTGACACTACTACTTTAGTTGAATAATAAATTTATATAAACTTTTGCACAACCATAACGTTTTTTTTTAATGATCACTATTTCTTAATAGTAGTTTTCATAAATATAATATAAAGTATAAAACTAAAATTTTGTTTACAGGTGGACGTATTTAAGGCGATTTTAGAAACATTAGAAGTGTTAAAGTTAGATTTGGCCAACACGTTGATAGCTATGATCCGACCACACGTGCAAAAGGAGAGCGTCCAATATGAGAGGGCTAAGTTCGATGAAATGCTTAAAGTTTCGGAAGGTAAAAGCTTTCACTTTAAAAATTTAAAATTTTCCTTTTGTGTTTATCTACATCCTGTAAGTATCATTCACTTAGATAATGTCAGTACACTTGCACGCATTTATGGTCATTGTAACAAAATGAGAATGTACATAATTTCACAAAAATTAATATTAATCAATTGATTTAAAAACAAAATTATTAATTATATTGAAAATATGATTTATAAAAAAATATATTTCGTTCAAGTGAAATTTCATCTTGACGCATTCTATTGTACAGCTAAGGCAACATTTTTGACAGAGATAACAAATTCCACAAACATCACCTGTCAATTTTTTAGTGATAATTTCTCTTGTAGGTGTACATATTGCACGCGGCATCCTTTGTTAAGGCATAGCCCTAAGCGTTGTTGAAGTGAACGAAAAGATCTCTTTTCTAATGACCTGCCTCATTGGTCGAGAGATTGACGTACATATCTAACGCCAACGACCAACCACGAGACTCGGGTTTGATTCCCGAAGGGCTTGCCCCCGTCGTTTTGTGCCCAATTTGTGTGATAAACGTAGATGTTTATATTTCCGGATCTGGATGTTTATTAAATGAACTGTATCTGTAGATATAAGTATTTCCATGTATTACTATTGTTGAACACCCATAACATAAGCATGTAATTTGTTTACTTTGGGATAAGTCAATGGTGTAATTTATTCAGAGATATTATTTATTAATTTTATGATGTAGAATTTATATTTGTGGATTATTTTAATCAGTCAATCAGCATACTAAATGGTACATTTTAATGAAGACTCACCGAGACTGGTATCATTTTAATGGTTGCCATTGGTTTTTATGGGTGAAGTTTGTTTATTGTCTATGATAACATCATCAGATTTTCTTGTCTTTCTTCCATGATTTTCTTTACAGAGCGATTGTCAGCTAGCTAACAAGCCAGCATCAACGCCTCTTCTCTTGTTCAGCAGGGTGCACCAACGTGCAGGCGAGGTTGACTTGGGTCCTACAGGTTGAGGTTGGACCCCTTACATCCCTATGTCTATTGTCTATGTTATAACCAGGTCAAACCGTTTCCATAATTACAGATGGATTACAACACACCCGGGAATGGCTCCATAGACACATTGACAAAAGTGATTTAAGCCTGCCCGTAACTGATCCTATCATTGTACGGAACGTCACTGCACAAACACTCGCAAAGGCTTATTTGGAGTTACTGGAGTGGGATGAATGTAAAGAGTATCCCGAGGTAAGGTATATAGATATTTGTTCAGCGTCTGGGTAGTCCGTGTAGAATAGACTATCTGCCTCGTAGCATAGACTAAATTCATTACCAACTAGACCACTGGTGGTAGTGTTGTGCAGTTACTTGCCCTGATAGTGATCCACAGCTTCTCATATTTATGTTGCTATATAGACAATATCGTGTTCCGTTCCATAGAAAAGAGTAGCTGGTAGTTTTGCTGGTAGACCTAATGGTCCAACCACGGGATAGTGAAGCACTTAAAACATCCATAGCGTCTATAGGCCACGATTATCTCTTACCATCAACAGAGCCGAGTGCTTGTTCGCTGTCTTATCATATAAAAAAATCCACCACACTAGATACAAGTATACAAATATTACAAATTCAACGGTTTGTATGTTTCCACGTTGAAATTACTAAATTGATTTTAATTAATATTGTACAGAAATAAGATTGTAATTTTGAGTAGGATATAAACAACCTTTATTCAGTTATTTCAATTGATTTCCATGAATGTAAAGTACATCAATAAAATCCATTTTCACATGGAAACAGAAGATACAAACATTTATTAAAGTACATACTTATCGATATTGTCGCCTAAGATTGAATTTGTGCGCGATATGGCGACGAATCTGCTACCTGTGATCATAGAATCTAATATAGTGGGTGCATGTGCACCCTTTCGGGGATATTTTGTGACATACTTATCGATATAACATTATTTATTTCACGATTTGTCTAATTTGAGTATGGTATGTTTCCATTGCAGACGGTGTCGCTGGATAAGCCACGGTTCTCGGAGCTGGGCACGCAGGTGTTCCGTCTCGTGTGCGGCGCCGCGCTGCTGCTGGTGTGTCCGTCCTGCGGCGGCGACCGCGCCGCCACACACAGGCAGGACCTCAAGGACAAGCTGATCATCATCATGGACGACACGTCCAATGACATGTGAGCACGTTTTAGTTAGGCTTATTTTTTAAACCTCTACTCCGGGTTGATTCCGTCAACTACTAATTGAACAATTTTAATGTGTATTACAAGGTAGTGTTTTAAGGCCATTACCTCTTTCAATTTACACAAATGACCACCTGCTGTTATTAATCATAAATCCATCTTATTTGGTGATGATACGGTCGTCTTATTAAAAAATATGACTTGCTTGAAGAAACAACTATAACTTCGAGAATGGCTAAATGATAATAACCTTAAAATCAATTTTGCAAAAAATAAAATAAGTTGAATTTCAAGCATATTACGAAGATACACACAGAATAGAGAATTTCAATTGTAATTCCTGGGAACATAAAATGTAATTAGAAATCACACATTAACTCTATTTGTAATAAAGTAGAAAGATTTGTACAGCTATAAAGAAGAATAAGAGACGTAGCAAGCGTTAACGCATCCTTCTATGATTGTCATGAATATAGTTCTACTGTTTTAGAATAAAATAGTAAATATTTTATCCCACATAGACCTTACAAGCGGTTCTTGTTTCTAAAATTAACACCGGATCGGAATGCGGCCATTCACTGAGATTATGCAATTAATCTTAGTCAAATAAAATGAAAATTATTTCTTCTTTATATTAAAGTATATTTTTAAATAATTGCTATTAAATACGTATATCTTAAAACGTACACCACAATGAGTAGAAAATGATGCGTGTTCCGCAAAGAAATCATTTTCATTTAATTTGATTAAGATGTATGTGTGTATGTTGTATGTAAACTTTGTGGTGTGATTAATTGTATTGATCAAACCTAAAAACTAACATATGATTTATCGTAATATCTCACAGAGAACTCAAAGCAGTCCTACCCTCAGTCGCCGAAGAAGTCATACTAGTCACGGAGCAGCTGCTGGAGAACATGTCCCAAGAACCCTTGAACAGTGAGACCAAGGAGTTGATCAGGACTCAGATTATTTCACTTGGGGATCCCGAGCATAAAGTCAGACAAATCGTCCGTACGTATTGTTTCAACATTAAAAACGTGCAAGTCCGTTCCAGATCTTAATAAAAATACGCATGCATACGCACTCAATACGTACACACGCACACATGTACGGTTCTCTTTGTTGCCAAATAACAAAAAGACAAAAGTACTCAATTAAGTATATTTTTGATGTGCCCGATATGGCAATAGACAAGCCACCTGTCACATCATGGGGCCTAATATCGTTGGCTAACATAATATTTTTTTATCTATGACAAAACTATGTAGACTTAACTGAGTTCATTCTATTTTTATTCTTAAGAAAAAAAGACGGTATGTTGATAAATGTCCTGACCAATGAAATAGCAGTCAATTTAAAATTCTACGATTCAATTGGTCGACCACTATATTAGGTTGATGACGTCACTATTTTCTTAAAGTGAACAACTATACTGTCAGACCATACAAATATCTTCTTTTTAAGAATTTCTTTTTTAATGTAATATTCTCAATTCACCTCTAGCACGATATGTTGTGGTACATATGCCCGAGAGAGAATTAATTTATTTTAAGTTTTAATTTAAAAGACACTCCTGATGGTAAGAGATAATCTTCACTCACAGATACTATAGATGTTTGATGATGATACCATGATTTTAGGTCACGTATGTAAATCTAACTGCAGGAATAGATAACCCATATGCTATATTTCCTCATGATCAAACTTTCACTGTTTTCAGGTCAAAGGATATTTGAGTTCCTAAAAATGATCCTAGTATGCGCCGGCGGGTCCAGACAGATACCGGTCGGGTTGTCGGCGTTCACAAAAGAGTTAACTTCAGTGTCTGGAACTTTGTTACGATATGTAATGCATAACAAAGCTGTTTTCACATCGCACTACTTAGACATAGTTCAGGAGGAACTGGCTAAGAGTTAGTTTTAAAATAACAAGGGGTTTATAATGACAATGAGTATAGTTCTTTTGAATTTTTATGTAATTGGTGAATATTTTTTATGAAAAATACAGAGTCACATATTATGTCCAAATGTGAATGGTACTATTATGTGAGAAAATTCTAAGTGACGCATATACCTGTGTAACTAGCTGTGCCCGCAACTTCGTCCCCGTTTTTATTTAATTGTTTTATTTTATACATTTCTAAAATAAAAGTAGCTTAAGCTACGCCTTATAACTTCAGCCGTCTGCGAGTGAAGTCCCGTCAAAATCGATCCCGCCATTTCAGAGATTAGCGGGTACAAACAGACAGACAGACCAAAGCTCCAACATATTAGTTTGGTCTGTCTTGTAAACATACATAAGCACTTATTAAAAAGCCGTTATTTTAATATTACATACAGACACACCAATTTTATTTTATTTTATTTTTTTGCATAGATTCACATCTCCTTTGAAATAATAAACTATGAAGTTAAGGTACTATCTGGAGATTACACTCCTAACAACGGCCTGTCCTCGATATTAAATATCTATCTCAATCTCCAAAGCATGCTATCTCACTCTTACAACACCGATTTGTTTTGACATTGACAATTTAACGGTGGCAGAGGTTGGCTCGTTTAAAGTTAGCTATACTACATATCTGGTACAGGCTTTAATTAGGAGTGTTATCTCCAAACTACCTACTAAGCTACGGAACTTTATAAAAAAAACATTACACTTGCAATATTATTGTTTAGCCAATTTTTTATTGTTCCTTATTTGTAACGCTAATATGAAAGTGAAATTAAATAAAAATCATATTTCATTAGAACTTTTTCGAGAAAAGACAATAACCTAAAATAAGTTGGCATCAGAATGAGCACCATTTGCATTTTGACGTATGACGTCACTATGATCGGACCAAAAGCTGCTTTATAATTTAGAGTGTGACGTCACATTGAAGTAAAAATGTAACTTTTGTCATTGTAGTACCCATTAAAATGTATTTTATTGCAATAAACGTGAAAGTTTTTAATGAAATTAAAAATTAGTAATATTTTTACCGTAATTTTTACATTTTTTAAATAACATTTTTGTAAAACTAACTGAAAGCTTGACTTTTACTATATCAACACGAAAAAGTCCTAAATAGCGCTATTACAATCACTTAGTTTATAAGCGTATATAATTTGAAACGACTAAGTAAACACTCAATGTAAGTCACTAAAATTGTTTCCTATTTTAGTTTCTCTTAGTAAATTTTATCTAAAGTATTATATAATACATATTATTACTTGAAATTAAAAACCTTTTCTACTTTTATGATTTTATTTTATATCTCCAATGTGGTTTTTAAACCTTAATAAAATATTGAAGATTTGTGCCTAGTACGAGCAACTATCGACATCGAATAGTTCCGTCGAATCGTATTTCACGAAGTGTACAAAAAATAGCGGAGCATGTATCAATATGAACTTTAATTCTGAGCCCCAATGTCGCTAATTAATGAACATGATTATTATAGTCGGTGTTTGAATTAGACACACGAGGCCCCGGATTCGATTCCCGGGTAGGGGAACTTAGTATTAGTTATTTCAGTTTATCTGAAAAATTGGATTGGATTTGTGTCGATATGGCGACGGACTAATTTTAATACTCACTTCAACTCTTAGAACAAATTGCTCAACTATTTTTTCTATTTCAGCAACCTATTTTAATGAATTCTAAAAACGATCATTTTAGTCATCTGATACTTTCTACTAATGACTTGTTAATAATAGTACTTTTTAAAGTGTGATTATCTGAAACATCGTTAAAGTGTAAACGTTAAGTTTACAATTTTTTTAAATAAATAAATAAATATCTCTGGAGAAATTACACAAATTGATCTAACCCCAAAGTAAGCAAATTAAATGCTTGTGTTATGGGTGTTAGTCAACGATAGATATTAATACATAGAAATACTTAAATAGATACAAGAATAAATTTAATAAACACCCAGACCCGAAAATACTAACATCCATATTCATCACACAAATGTCGGTCCCCGTCGAGAATCGTACCCAAGCCTCACGGTTAGTCGATGCGGTTAGGCGTGTACGCTAGCCCCTCGGCCAACGAGGCGGTCATTTTTTTTGATACGTTTATCTATTTCATATTTTTTTGGAGCACAATAAAATTATTTTAATCTGTATTCTGTTAAGCATTAATGCCGCATAGTGTGCTCTATTGCTGAGATTGGACAACAGGAATAATTGCATGGTAGATTTCAATCAATCAAAGACGGCTGGCGATGTGAAAGTATTAGACATCTAATTATAATATTATTCATGTAAAAAAACAGGATAGGGTCCCTCAAGCATTTCGAGACTGTTGGTTGTGTTGTATGTATGTTTAAAGTGTTGCCTTAAAAGTTGTAAAATAACACCAGTGATTGTAAATGTAATACGCCACAAATAAAAAATATAAAACTAATGTGGTTTTTATTATTAAGGGTAGCTTGCTGATAAGAACATTTTTTATGATATTGAAAGGCAAACAAGCAGACGGATTTCCTGCTGGAAATAAATATACGATAGCACATGAGTAAATAAACGGAACAGAGGGAAACCTTAGAACGTGTAAAATTGTTACCTATTTTGGTTGTCACCATAGGTCAAGACAAATTATACAAAACATTTGTTAAATTCTTAGTTTTATTCTTCGATATGATCAAATACTCAGGGATTGTATCTGAAGACGGGAGCGAGTGAACTCGTGACCACAAATGCAGCAACGTTGGCGAAACGTTGAATATAAATTTAAAAAATGTCTCACATTACAGGCTTGAGCATCATAGTGTTAACAAAAATCGCAAAAACTTAAGATATACTACATATATGATAAAAAAAACATCAAAACCGTTCGTCGCACAGCCCTTGAGCTTGTCCACTGGCTGTGTCCGCGTAACCAGTTTTATCCAGTGCCTAAAAAAAAACTCATAACAAGTTGCCCTTTCTGGGAATCGAACCCGTTCATGTTAAATCGACACATGCGGTTAAACCTCTGATTAGATGGCTATTAACAGATATGGGAACTGCTTTTTTGTATCATAGCATAAACAGTGCAGAATTGACTTTGTATGAATAATGACCATATACCATATATGAGATGTAAAGCTGAGAACACATTGATTAAGATAATGAATGAACCCGGGACCTCGAGTTTCAAAGTTGGACACCAACTACTTACTTGACCACACAGGTGTTAATTGTATTTTATAAAGCAAAATGTGGATTCCTTTACGGTCAGTTTCTGGGACCTAATATTGTTGGCTAATCATGAGTACATTAGTATATACCTCTGCCTACCGCTGGGGATATGGGCGTGGGCGATATTTATTTTATAAAATAAAAAAGACATTATAAAATCGTCATTTAACTTTATTAACAATTAATTAAGACTAAATATATCTTATATCTAATCAGAGCCGCTCCGCTTTGACGAAGCGCTTGAAGCAGACCCGCTGCGAGATCCCTGCAAATAAAAATGTCAAACTCTTAATTTTGGTGGAGTAGGTATGAGACGACCCCATCATTATTTTGTGTTTTTTTTTCTATGAGGTAAAACAGCAAACAGACACACGAGTCTCTTGATGGTAAAAAACAACGGTGGCCTATAGACACCATAGATGTAGGTGCGTCGCTGACCTGTGGTCGGTGTGTTTGACCTTATGTGCAAGTCTACCGGCTACCATACCCTCTGGACCGGAACACGACAATGTCCGGATGAATAGCTGCACTGCACTCTACCACCAGTGGTCATGTTGGAAGTAACCCAGTTAACCTATGCTCGCCTCTTACGAGCTGTCTGCTAGGATGGCAGTTGGTCTATTCTAACACCAACATCCAGTTTGGATTATTTCACCAGTTCAGTCTGGAATCCTTAAATCTGGCCTAAGGCCAGTTTACGAGATAGTGTAGCTGGCAAACTTAATAATGGCGGACGTTCACGTGAAGCTCATTTGGACTATATTTAGAAAGCGTTACATTTTATTATACAGCACGAGACAAACTGTCTAGCGGGTCACCTGATGGTAAGTGATCACCCTGGGATACGAACATCCGCAACCGTACCATTCGTGTTGCCGATCTTTCAGGGGAAAAATTCGCTTTTCTTAGTCGTAATAAGGATGCTAACCGCAAACACGGACTATAAACTCGGCTCCTGAGCAAGAAGACATCTAGTCTTCTAGATAGATTAATTATCTACACTGATAATAATCCCGCGATCAAAACTATCTATCAGCTATCAGCAGCTTGCGTTAAAAATACATACATACATATCGCACTGTCAGTAATGTAAGGGATCAGGTCAACATTTTTGCGAACTGATTTTAAACGCCAAAGACATATAATACTGATATTAACCTATTTTAGGTACATGCTATCTTTTTCTAATGACAAAAAAGACGAAAGAGATACATTTTAGTCATGTCAAATTAATCAGAACACAATAAGTTATAATAAGTATAGCTTTTAATCGAAATATTCTGAGGTATAGATTATACATCTGTAGAAATGTCACGCACAAACTAATTTGACAACACTAAAGTTTTTTGTCTCTTTCTTTTACTTGCGTTAAAAGAAGATAGCGATAGCTTAAAATAAGTTTAATTACTAGTAAAATTACTAGCAATATTTACCGGTTAGCGCTGACAAAAAGAGAAATGTCAAAAATCAAATCACATTCAAAAAGGAATCATAAGTTAAATATTAAGCATGTTATTTGAAAAAAAAGCTGCGATGTTCCAAATCTTTAAACGCGTTTTTAATAAGAGTGTGATATCTTTACGCCAGGCCCTTGCGTGATAGGCAGAGAGGATCGAGAACTTTGAGTCATGATCCATGCATACTTGCCTAGCTTCCAACACGTTATTAATTCTCTTCATACAAATACACCGGTTTCGAAAATTTGGCACATTACAAATGATGATTTAATTGATCTTACTTGTCGAGACCCACTACCAGACCGACTCCTGGATCGATCTGATCCACTGCCCGAGCCGGAATTCCTCCTGGAACTGGCTCTGGAAGAAGCTTTCGAGCCTGACGCCTTTGATGAAACCCTGGATGACGCGCGGGAAGACCGACGGCTTCCTCTTGACGATGCTCGGGAACTTGCTTTCGAAGATGCTTTGGATCCCTGAAAAATGTTTAAATACACTTTATACCCGAAAAATAGGTGCAGCCACGATTAGCCGTTGATAATAGGTAGCGTTGCGTAGAGATATCTATTTACTCATTGTCTTCTACTGCATTTACCATGGGGAATGCTCTGAAGAGTTGTTCGGTTTGATACCTGCCGCTGAATTTCACGTTAGGACATCGCGACAGAGCTTAA
>DVZL01003714.1:0-13668 GCA_018236625.1 Lasaia peninsularis
TCGATTAATTAGTGAAGGAATTGTAATAAAAAAATAATCGTAAACTTCGTCCCATCCGGGTGTCCCTTGACACCTCTTATCTTTTTTTATACCACCTGGCCCGGCGAACTCCTGGCCAAGAAAGAAAAATTGGGATAAAATGGAAGGACGTAGGAGAAAAGTTGCCCGTGTTGGTTCGAGCCCTCTGTATAAATAGCGAAGTCTTAGGAATAGGGTTTTTACCCTTTAAATACGGAACCATAAAAAACTATAATTTGACCGACGAAGCAGCCTCCTTGAAAAATAAATTCTGCGATTCTATTGCTCGAAGATGTTTGACGTTAGGTACTATTATATTAATGTGGGTAAATTACCATTGTATGAATATACAAAATAATAGATGTTGACCTATTCTCAGACCTACCCGATATACACACAAAATATGATAAGAAAAAAACAGGATAAAAAGTGTCCTATGTCGTTCTGCTAGTTTTAAGCTATTAAGTTTTAGCCAAATCAGTTCAGCTTTTCTTGAGTTATAAATAGTGTAACTAACACAATTTTCTTTTATATATGTAGATTATTATAGTATATTTATATTAACTCACCCGAGTAGGGATCCACCGCCGTATCTATTAGTATTTGTTGTTATAGCAGCAACAGAAATACATTATCCGTGCAAATTTCAACTGTCTATCTATTACCATTATCTATGAAAACAACAAAAAAACACATTTGTTGCATGGGAGGACCTTTATAATATGTTTATTTTATCCTGTTTTTAGTATGTGTTGTTATAGCGGCTACAGAAATACATCATCTGTGAAAATTTGAACTGTCTAGCTACTACGGTTCATGAGATACAACCTGGTGACAGACAGACAGACGGTCAGCGGAATCTTAGTAATAGGGTTCTGTTTTTTTCCCTTAGGGTACAGAACCCTAAAAAGTGAATTAGTAAAAAAGTGCAAGTATATAATGCAATTTTATCACATAAAATACAGTATCATCAAGCGCCAAGGATAGAAAGAATACCTACGATATGAACACATTTTATCTGTTGTCGAAATAGGATAAGGCTACAACAAAGATGAGATAAATAGATAAAAAATATATAAGTATGTTAAAATAATAATATCTTTTGACAATTGACACAAATACCTAACTAAGAAAATTACAAGTTTTTTATGGGTAGTCAACAATACTAATACTTATATATTATAATAAGTTTCATAAATACCTAGACCCACAAATACAACATGTATGTCGGTGATTCCCAAAGTGGTCCAGGTGCCCCCGGGGATCCACGAGGGACTCAACATTGGCGTCAATCCGCGACAACAACACATCCGCGACGCCAATTTCCATCATTAGACCTTCACATCTTGGACGAGTTTTGGGAATATGGTAGAAATGTAGCAGCAGGAGGTCCACAGAAACCAATTAATTTTTTAAACGAGGAAAAGTAGTTTGGGAATTTCCGATCTATGTTAACACAAACCTGTCCCCTACGGGAATCGAACGGCGGTCAAAATGATATTGTCCACAATCAAAATGTGTTTTCATGAATAACGAAAACACTAAATCTATAACAAGAACACTGGACTCTCAATTATAGAGAAACATAAAATACTGGTTGAACCGAGCGGCGTATTCACATGTGGCCAATAAATCATGGATGCGGTTTGGGTACCAGTTTCAATTTAACTTCAGAGCAACGTAATGTCATAACAATCTGGACTTCATATTGTTTAGACGTTCAAAGTTATAGTCTAACTGTTCTTAGTAGTTACGAGAAAACTTAAAATTAAACGTACTGGTTTTCCTGTAAGACACATATTAAAGACAACGTATTACACACCCCCTCAGGGATGCGTGCGACCTCTTAACAATGACTTTTATCTTTTATGCATTTATGCATATTTACACAGATTAAAACCTTTGCACATATAAAGGTTGTGAAAAATCCAAACCAGAGTAAAAAAATTACAAAAAAATCTGATTACGTCATGCATTTTCTTAACAAAAATGTTCTTATTAGTTATTAAGCTTAAATGTTACCTTTTTATTGTATTTATTTCAAGGGAAGAACAATATTAGGCACTTAGATAAATTATTTTAATTTTGACCGCCGATAGAATAGTAGCACGTAATGAGTTTGACGTGACTGTATGTGTGTGATGTCTGGCTGTCTGTCTATTATCAGGCTATATTACGTCAATCACAATAGCTATGCGATTGAATTTTTTTACAGAAAATGTATTTTCGTTGGCGCTATAATTAAAAATACTAATAACCAAAAATAAGTTAAGGTTTAGATGGATCCTTAATAAAAAACGATTATTTACTATTTTTTCCCCGACAATAGATGTCACTTTACATATTTAGATCACGGTACATAGACATGACGGATTGAATATTTAGTTCTATTCACTTAAAAAAAATACGTGTTAGCATAAAAATGAATGGCGCTAGTTTATGAATATACCATTTACATAAAACTAAAATGCTTAAAACGCGATTTTTTGCTAATTGTACCTACACATTCAATGGTTTTTATTTTTTATCTCAGAATGGTTATAAGTAGAGATCAGATATATTATGCATATAATATGCAAATGCATTAATGCATATTTTAGAACTTTTTCTATGACAATATTTATTTCGGTTGATAAAGATATTTATTACAGTGAGCAATTTCACGAACACACACAAATATACTGAAATTGTAAATTTTTAAAAATATTAGAAATCAAACGATTTTCCGAGTTCAGCATCACAAAAGGTTCATCGAAAATCAAATTTCTAAAGGAAATTGACGCAGTTTTCGACGACACTGGATAAACTGTATGTCTCCGTCGAAATGGCACCAAATTTCAAGTGCTGTCCTCAGTTGACTGTCATGAAAGGTCAATTACTTTTGTTTTGGCTAATTATTGCCCTTTATTGTAGTAGACTATGCGTAAATTTCAGACTATAAATTAATAAGTATTAAGTAACCGAAATCTCAAGTTCGCTTTTTTAAATTAAATAGTTTTTTTGATGGTGCATATTTAGTGCACATTTTGCCCTTTTTAGTGCATATTTGCAGGCATATTTCAACATTTTGATAGTGCTTAGTATCCGATGTCGAGAGATTCTGAGTAATTAATTAGTTCGATAAAGAACGCTAGCTTACTGAGCTAACACACTCAGCAAATGCCGCCGGCTCGTCCTGACCAAATAAAATAACGTGTGTGTATTTTTAATTAAATTATTACCACTGTAGAGACTTGACAACTGATAAAAATCAATACTTTCTACTATAAAATATTAGCTATCCCGGCGAACTGTAGCGCTTTGTCCATGCCATGTGAAATTGTAATTTTGGTTACCTACTCAATGTTTAAATGTGTATTTATTTGGATAAAAAATAATGATTATCCTACCTACTTACTATCCCTAAAGAAAAAAAATTCTAAACCGTAAAAGATAAACTTCTCAAATAAAAAAGTATATTTTTATACAAATTAACAATAAAAAATATTAATTTCCTAACTCTAAATACAAATCTTTTTAATACAAATATTTTTTTCTTCGCTCTAGCTTTATACCTAATCTAGTATACTTAACACAAACAAGTAATTTTGTATGAGGTAAGACAGCGAACCAGAACCGGGTCTCCTGATGGTAAGAGATAACTTGGGCTATAGACACCATAGATGTTGTAGGTACGCCGCTGCCCTGTGTTCGGGCTGTTAGACCTTACGTGCAAGTCTACCAGCTATCCTACCCTCCGGACTGGAATACGACAACGTCATTATGGTAGCAGTAATAAGCGTGGTGGATCTCTACCCGAGCGAGTTGCTGCACAGCACCCTACCACCAGTGGTCATACGTCACTTACGAGCAGCCTGGTATAAAGGTAGTTGGTCTATTCTACACAGAAGACTCGGACCAATATGGGGAAAAAACTATAAAATGAACAAAACAGCCACATATCATGCGTTAAAAACACTTAAAAGTTCCATAGTGCTTTTTCCAAAACCTTTCAGCGCGTCTAAAAATACTACCTAAATACAGATTTATGGCTTTCGAATGCGGCGAGTAGTTCGTAGGTAAACAATGGCTAAAAGCCGAAAGCCGCATCTAAATTAAGTCCATTACTCCGGTACTGCAACAATCGCGCCTCGTCCGGTGTAATGCCTGTCAGGAATGGACTCGTGATACGACCGCTCCTGTTTCATAGCCTACAGACATTTCGGGATTGTTAGCTCTATGGTATGAAAATGGTAGTTTATAGGGTTAAACTATACGCAAATTAGTTTACTTGTAGGTATATTGGTATAATAATGAGTGTATTAACTAGCTGATCTGGTTAACTTTGTATTACTTGAAATTGATAATAACAGTTTGTATGAGAAAGATGTCTATGGTATGAAAACTGTGGTCATTTAAGATAAGTTTAAACTATGTTTATACAAATAGCTTTGGATATAGTAATAAGTTATAATTAGTAATAACTAACTGTCTCGGCGAACTTTGTACCACTAGACCTTAATCATAATAGTATAAGAAAAAATTTATTTTTAAATGTTGTTTAGAAATTTTGTGTGCATATTGGGTAGCTCGCTGAGAATTGGTCAACATCTATTTTTCATACGCCTTAGTGCGGGTGGCACGAAGTTCACCGGGACAGTTAGTTAACTGGCTGGCTAAGTGCCTGACTGGGTTAGCTTTGTACCGCCTGATATTGATAATAACAGTTTGTCTAGGAACAAACGAATTGGAGAAATTGTTCCATCTTTTTACACGTGGTGCGATAACCAAGGGAGATATATATTTGATTAAATATAAGAATAACTGTATAACACAATGTGGTGGAATATATTGGTACAACTAAGTATTTTTGTAACGACTTCTTAACACACATATTTCGAAAATTTAGTGTATTACAGCCCTTGGGCAGACAAATCTCAAACTCAAACATGTGATTGTCAGACGAGTTTGACAAACGTGCGATCAGAGGTTTTCTTTTTTAATGCCCAAAGTGTGTGTATTATTTTTCTGCTCGCCGTAGTCGGAAAGCGGCAATTACGTTGAGCGCAGCGGGGGAAACGCAGCCATTTTCCATCCGGAGCTAGCGGAGGGTAGAAATGCAATAGTATCGTAAAGTAATAACGTAACACACATTCGAATTGGGAACCTCCTCCCTTTGAAGTCGGTTAAAACACAACCCGCAATTACAAACACTGCATATTAAATACAATTTGCATCGAAAACACCCGCCAATGGGTTCAGCCATTGACATAGTAATTAGCCTCGCGTCGTTTGTCAGTGTGACAACCCTAAAGCGTGACAACCCTAATTTCCTTTTATGTAGGCTTTTATGTTCCATCCAATATCATGTTTAATGTTAATTACTGTATATTTAATAGTTTATATAAAATTATGTAGCGTTTACTGACCGCAAACAAATTTGTCTATTAAAAAGATTTATGTTTTATTATTTTCTCTGATATTACTTATTTTATCACATATTAATGTATGACAACGGTTTCAACCAGATTGATTTTTTTTACACTTTTATTACTTAATCCATCATGCACTAGCATAATTCCTCGGTTACATCAAGTTGTTTTGTCTGTAGAGATCGTAATATTTGACACTCGATATTCTCCGCCTACCCCGCAAGGGACATGCCGTGAAAAGATGTGTCAATGTGTAAGTTCATAGTGAGTTATGCGATTTGTACATTTTATATTAAGACCGTTGTTTTTTTGTCAAAAACATAAAATTACGTAACCATTATAAATCTTTGATTATGACGTAATACACATTGGCAATTAAATATATACAATATCGTCATTAAAAAATATATTTAAGTTCCTGGAAGTGAACGTCATATATTTTCTTTCTGACACAGTGAAAAAACTCACTGAACATGTTGCACTACCTGGGAATCAAACCTGGTCCCTTGTAGGTTGAAATCGGACACCAACTCCACTCGACAACAAAGGTGATGTTTTGATGCTGATTAAAAAAAAGTCTTAAATATAAAAAAAAATACACAATTAGGGGAATGAAAAATAGATGTTGCATTAATGGCACAAATACAATAAACAGCAACGTTGTCTTTCAGATAAACTGAAAAAACTCATAGAACAAAGTGCACTATCTGGAAATCAAAGTCGGAAAATTGGACGTCAAAGCCATAGTTGAACAAATATAAATCATCATATTGTACAAAAATCGTTCTAAACAAAAACAACGCGAATACATTTCAAATTAAATCTCAATAAAAACATGTAACGCCAATGCACAGGAGTTTTACGTCCTCCATATTGATCCATGGGTGGGTACTAAATATAAAGTTCAATAAAAGTCCCCCATGCGATAGGAAGTCCGGATTTATCGGGCTAACCCCATGTAAATAAATAAACTGAAAGAGTATGCATTTCTTATGAGAAGTTAGCCGATACGCGGGCGGGTTAGACAAACTATCGATTGTTATGTTATTCACATGGTTATTGTTTGCCGATGTTTCGCAAACAGATTCCCCACCTGACAATGATCAAGCGAGATTTATCGTCGCTGTGTACGAGATGAAGTTCGAAAGACATATTTTGAAAGTTTTAAAAGTTGTCATCTCTGTGGTGTAGCGGTAGGGCTGTCGCCTGTTAATATCGCTAGCTGCGTTGGGTCCCGGGTTCAATCCCCAGATCGGGCAACTTTTCTTATATGTTTTTCAGATTATTCTGAATAAGCATTACATTACCCGAGATCGGAATGTGCCTGAAGTGGCGAAAGATTTGCCACCTATAACATCATGGGCACAAGTACCTTGGCTAATCGTGGGTGTTCTAGTATATCTACTGAGCTTACGAGCCGTGGATATACTAGCAGACCTCTGCCTATCCTGTCGGGGATAATAGGCTCGAAGGAACTTTTTTTTATAAGTGATCACGGTGAAAAATGGAAAAAAGAGATATTCAATGTGTATTTATGGCTGTAGCTACCCGGTAGATCTAGGTTAATATTCCACCATCAAATTGCTCTGGTAATATCGGGGGGTGGAGGTTAGAGTCTCCAAAGCCGAAGTATTTGTACGAAGAGAATAAAGAAAATAGAATGGTAGGCAAGTATGCAGGAATCGTGACACTCGGCATTCGGTACTCTCTGCCTACCCCGCTGGGGATGTGTTGTGAAGATACGTACGCATGTTAATAAAAAAAAAGTTTTGGTTTACTTCTTCGCCTTAGTTTAATTCCGTTTTTTGTCAGGTGATATCGGGTTCGGCTACTTGATCTAGGGCTATGAAAAATAGATGTTGGCCGATTCTCAAACCTACTCAATACGCTCACAAAATTTCGTAAGAATCGGTCAAGCCGTTTCTGAGGCGTACGGGAACGAACATTGCGACATGAGAATTATTATAAGATTTAGTTAAATGTCTTTAATAGCATAATCATAATAGTTTTATCAAATACTAATCCTCCAAATCAACATGCGCTGTCAACCTGAGAATGGTCATTGCGCATTGGTCCTAATATTCCGACCACACAGCGATGCATCTACAGCATTCAAGGTCTACGGCCCACTCTTACTATCAGATGAGTCGCTACTTGGTCACTGTCTTATAAAAATACAAAGAAACTTAATAAAAAAACACTCTTGTAGAAAATAAACGAATAAATTATAACAAAAAAAAGTATTTTAACACAGTTCATTAATAAAACCTCATAGCTTGAAAAATTGCGTGAAAAGCTTCACAAAAAAGCTTTTTGAATGGAAAATCCACGAAACAATTTATATAAGTCTTAGTTCAATCAGATTAAAACACTTTTAACAGTGGATAAAAGTTCGATTTGGGAAAAACGGGAAGAAATATAGCACAGGTAGCGGGGTTTCAATTCAATCAGTTCCCTTTGGTACCTTTCGCCGCCAGTGATTTGATGAGATTGTTGAAATCAGAATAGCTTGAGAAAAACTTGCTCCGTATCGTTGGTAATGGAAATACCGTGCCGGGGCCTGAAACCAGACGGATACAATACGGTATTGCGATATCCAATAACTGGTGTGCATTATTTTGGGTTTGTTTGTATGGCAAACGTGATTTGAAGTATGTTAAAGGCTGTATGTATGTGGTTTTTATTCCAATATATGCTAAGCCCGCGACATCGTCCGCGTTTGATTTCATTTAAATAAAAGTGACTTAATTACTCTTTATTAAAACAGACAGTGAAAGTCGAGTCAAAATCGGTGTAGCTGTTTCGGAGATAGACAAACAATTATTCTAAAAAATGCTATTTTGGTAAATGTGCATTTAGTAAAAACTGATTATTTATTTAAAGAGATTTAGTTTACTAGCTGACCGAGCAAACTTTGTTTTGTCATATCAACTTTTAGGTTTACATAATATGTTGTTAATGAAGACTCATAAAAGCAATACAAAAATACAAACATTTTTGCTAAAAAATAAAGGGTGGGCGGCGAATTTTCCACCTGTCACAACATGGGACTTAATATCACCGGCCAATCGTGGGTGTATATGCAGCTTTACCTACCCTTTTCGGGACATGGGTGTCTACAGATTTACTTATTAATTTCAATTACCATTCTCTTAACGAGCGATGGGGTCATCACACCTTAATAGTAAATTCAAAACTGACTCATATAGCTGACTCACAATAATTCCACAGAAAAGATAATGAACACGAAACAGGGCGATTTGCTAATTTATTGTATTGTTGCTGTTTTCGTAATCGAATAAAATATCCGTACCCGTTTGGAGACATCGGACAACAAAGAGGCGGGACGACTGACTGGTCTATTTGTCAACATCATTGCGATTACGTGAACGTCTCTCAAATAAATACGATTCGTTTTGAGATACCGAGAGTTAGTCAGTGAACAATTGTTCTGGCGTGTCCCGCTTTGATCTGAGATTTAATGGGATTACAATTGTCTTATTTCTTTGAGTTGATGACAAAAGATAAACTGAACCAAATCGAAATACTGCGGTTTAATTGTAAGTTTTATTAGTGGCTGTGGCTGCGCTCGTTGTTTATTTTCTGTTGAAACATTTTTTATGAAACTTGGCTACTTTTAGGGTGGCTATCTAATAGGTAAACTATTATCTAGATATATTATCTATATATCTATTATCTAGATAGGGTTCCGTACAAAAACAGAATAAAATAATTATTTAAAGGTGGTTCCCGTATCACAAACTCGTTTTTTTATAAACTAGCTGTTGTCCGCGACTTCACCCTAAAACCTAGATATAGATCGCATAACATTTTTTATTGATAGATGCTGAAAAACGGATCAATAAAAAATGACAACAATGCGTAAACTCTCAGACAAAATATGTATAGTCAAATAAATTTTACGAAATATCATGAAATCTACAAAAGCATTACAAAACTAAAGTAAAAGATCAATGTACGTAGGCAGTAAAGTTTTTCTTAAGTTGTAGCATGTCTATGGGAAAAAGGTTTTACTGAAGAAAGTTTTCGGTAGTAACATAGATGGCGTTGTTATAAACGTTTCACAAAACAAGCTAGCTTCAAATAATAATTTATGGATGCACTAAGATGTCATATAGTGTAGTAACGATGTAAATTCACTGAAACATTTGGACCACGTAACGACCCTTCGGGCGTAGGGGAGGGACGGCGACGGGCCCTTGGATGTGTTTGGAATGCGTTAAATATGGGAAACGTTACAGTTTGTTTGTTTTCTGAAATTGACGACGGCTGGTTTTCTTCGAACGGACATGTTAAGTTTCCACCGACTTTAATGTTAAGTTTAATGTCAAAATCACTTTTGGCAAAATATTTATCACAAAATAACAAATAAGTCAAAGACGTCATATAATTATATTTTATCTTCAATTTGGTAAAAAAAAACTGGAATGGTACTCTATGTAGAATAGACCATCGCCTTCCTAGCAGCTCGTAAGAGGTGAGCATAGGTTAACCGGGTCACCTTCAACATCACTACTGATGGTAGAGTGGTGTGCAGTAACTAGGCCGGGTAGAAATCCACCGCCTTATTATTCCTGCCACCAAAGTGATATTGTCGTGTCTGATTGTTATGAGTGCTTTTACAGTGAAGAAGAATATTGTGAGGAAACTTGAGATTTGTGCCCGATATGGCGGCGGACCAGCCAACTGTCACATCATAGGACCTAATATTGTTTGCTAATCGTGGAGTCATAATATGTGCATCTATCTACCTTTAGGATATAGGGTTTATTTATTACTAGCTATGCCCGCGACTTCGTCCGCGTTTTTATTTTAATTATTTCAATTTATACATTTCTAAACTAAAATTCTTAAATAAAAGCCTATGCCGTTCCTTATTACATCAGCTGTCTGCCAGTGAAAGTCCTGTCCAAATCAGTCCAGCCGTTTTAGAGATTGGCGGGTTCAAATAGACAGATAGACCTTTGCATATGTACCTTGTAAACATACATATATTAATTTAGTAAAAAGCGGTAGTAAGTTTTAATATTACATACACACACTCCAGTTTTATTTATTTGTATATTAGATATTCATATAAGCCTTCCTCTTGAAACTTTGAATGTAGTTTTAATAATATAAGCATATTATATAGGGAAAGACAGCAATATGAATCAACTTGGTCTTATAATATATAGTAATGTCTCATCTCAATGCCGTAAATTATATAACGGGCACGAAGTTTGAAAAGATTCGTAAACTTAAGAAAACTGTTTATTTTGCAAATACAATAGCAGTGGGCTCACCGGTACAATGAACTGTGCTGAATTACCTCCTGTAAAAATATGGCACGGAAAAGTGGACTCTGTTACAACGATGACACTCGTTTTTACGAGCGGGGATTATTACTGACGGAACGTACATATTGTTCTTTAGTAAGATTTGGAGCCTCGGTGGCCTAGCGGTTCGGATCCCGCCATGTACCAATGAGTTTTTCTAACTTATGTACATTTTCTAAGTGTTTACACCGATAGTGTAGGAAAACATTTTGAGGAAACCCGGATTCATTTAATTTGACCTAATCTAGGTTCGGGCTTAGTTTCCTTCCTGTGTTGCAGTCGCTTTGCGTAAAAGCTGGTGTCCTAGTCAAATCTCCGATGTCTTCTGATATAATACGGGATAAGACTAATATTTTTAGTCATAGCGATCGGCGTTTCAATTAAAAAAATTACGAGTAAACACATACATACATCTACATATACACATCTGTCTGTCAGTCTGTTTGTTTCACTTAATCTCTGGTACGTCTGGGTCGATATCGATGAGACTTTTACTAGCTGATGTAGTAAAGAGTTACTTATGTTACACTTATTTTAGAAATATAATTTACGTTTATGTATTTAAAGATTTAAGCACAAAATTAGTACATAGTTTGACTTAATGTGTAATAGTATTCTCTATCAGTCAACTTAATTTAATTTGAAATATATCATGAACCGCTGCATTGAATATTGATTGAGTCTATTTTATGTTAATCAAAATATTTAAATTTATATTATCTATACAAATAAATAAAATTGGAGTGTCTATGTAACACTTAAATAACTGCTTTTTACTAAATGCATATATGTATGTTTACAGGGTACATATACCAAAATAGTATTTTAGAATATCTGTACACGCTAATCTTTGATACGGCTGGACCGATTCAGATGAAACTTTCATTGTCAGGCAGTTGACTTAATAAGGAGTGGCTTAAGGTACTTTTATATTAGAATTTTATTTAAGAAATGTATAAAATTAAATAATTTTATAAAAACGCGAACAAACACATCTAGTAATAAAAATGAATCTGTCCTTATTTCATAATGTAAACTCATAGTCAATGAAAAAAAGATTCGCAGCATTGAAAAACTTTCTCAAGTACAATGGCCAAGGGTCAGGGGTACCATAAACCCTACCATAATGTCCGTAAGTATATGGCGCGAGAAAGTGGACTACGTCACAACAATGACGGTTTGTTACCGTGTTACAATTGTTATTGGACGAATAACATACGTATCTTATTCTCCGGCAAAAACTTTTATATACACCGGTTCTGTATAAAAAATAAATAAAATAATAGCCTTTATTGCTAAACTTATTTTTAACATTAATTTTTCTTACATATACAATTTACTTATAACAGTTTCTACCCTTTTTACAGAAGTTAGGTATCGGTACACGATCACCTCAATGTTGCAGCTTGTCTTTCGACATAGGCTTCCTTTAAAGATTTCCGCTCTGATCTATTGTTCGCTGTACGAGTTCATATTGGACCTGAAAAAAAATGGCAGGTTCTGTATAATCATTCGCTAATCTAGCTTTTTTACGGATCTAATGATGTAATCATTTCGTGCCCGTTATTTACATGGAGAAACATCATCAAGACCATACCCCTGAAGGGGTAGGCAGACGACCATAGCACCCACGATTAGTCCATGATATTAGGTCACAATCATGTTACTCAAATTAACTTTAGTTAAGTTGCTCTACCCGGGAAACGAAGCCCGGTCTGTACGTCAAAATCGCATAACGACTACATACGACCACAGAGTCGAGTATAAATCCATTACATTTTCAAATGCAATTGTTTCATAGAAGCTTTCAAAACATTACTTCCCTTTCATACAGTTGATAATACGAATTGCTTTTAATTATATCATAACAGTAAAATATCACACAGTTACGTAAATGTTGGCAGTAAAACAGAATTTTCAAACAATTAATAACTGACACAAAACTAAAGGACTGTCGTGCTAATGATAAATATCACTGAATAGTCGTGAGGTCGCAGATGGTTGTGATATTTTAGTAAATGAGGCCTATGTTAAATGAAAGGAGGTTTAACACAGACACAGAACTAACAATTACTATATTTTATAGTTTCAATCTATCCTACTAATATTATAAACGCGAAAGTTTTTTATGTACCAATGTTTAATACTCTTTCACGAAAAAACTACTGGACGGATTTGGATTAAACTTTACAGTAAGATATCTTATATATGAGATAAATATATAGGGTACATTTTAACCGCCTACATTAAAAAGAGAGTATGTTTTTACGCAATTTTTATATGTCGGAAAAAATCTACTCTTTGAATGTTATCCATGTTATTAAAATAATATACGCGGGCGAAAGTTGTTTCTATAAATATGTAATAATAGTTTTAGTACATTTTCTGAGTGCTATGATAAAAGAAAACATCGTGAGGAAACCCGAGATTTGTGCTCGATATGACAACGGACTTGTCGTCTGACACATCGTGGGACCTATTGTATGGTACATAATATGTACCTCTGAATACCCTGTCCTAGTAATGTTGTTAAAAAGCTTAAAATTCTAATTTGTTAGCTTTGGGAGCATTGTGTAAGTACATATCACAATGTAAGAGGTTCGATAAGTTAAAATGATACAGAGGCAGGAGAAAAGCCCGCTGAGTTCATATCATAAAGTAAAAACACTGTTAAAAACTGGATTTATCTAGAAAAAGACAGAGAAAAGTGGAGGATGTTGGAAAAGGCAAGATGGCGCTTAAAAATAAATTAATACTAGAGACCCGTTCCGGCTTCGCACGGATATACTATATATAACCCTTCCTCTTGAATCACTCTATCTACATCATTTTGAAGCGGTTTTTTTAAATAGATTGCTTAGTTTTAAAGATTTAAGCATACATAGGGACAGACAAAAAAG
>DVZL01003715.1:0-13665 GCA_018236625.1 Lasaia peninsularis
AAATACAATTTACTTTTGTATCTAAACAGCCTTTGTGTTACTTCTGTATTTAATTTAAAGAATTCTGGATATCTTTTTACGAAAAGTACTATCTCCCTAGTGTATATACAACGCAAAGGAAGTACCTTGTATTTTTTAAATAAAGTTTGCAACTATCAAGAGGATGAGCATTATGTATCGATCGCATATCTATATTCAATGTACACAATTTACTCTTCTTTTTTTTTATTATATGTACAGATAGCAGGGATTCTCAAATTTAATCATAAAAATATCATCTTCTATAGTAAGGAATATCATAAAAATGATTTAATATCAGAGACATTGTAATATAGGTACATCAGAAAAAAATTTAAAAAATACTTTAAAGTAAGAAACCTAAAAAAATTTTTTTTTCTGTTTTATCAATATTGCTTATAAGTCTAATTCTTGTTATCTACTTAGTGGGCGATAATGAGTTTTAAATAATAATTGGTGGCACCTTAATTTCTACCTATCTTAGAATTGGTTGATAGATTTATTAGTACAAAATTATAGTAATAGTTAAAACTTAGAATTCTTGTAATTGATTTAGGTTACTATATCTTGACATTTAACCTTATTAATATAGTTTTAACTGATGATAACTAAACATTTTATTTTTTATAAATTTGATATGCAAAATTAATTTCAGAGGTAAAGGAGAAAATTCCAGAACCCATTAAAGAATCAAACAATGAATATGCAGACTCTCGACCACCAAGTAGGCTAAAACATGATTTCAACATTTCTATAAAGTCTGAAATTCTGGCTGGAATGCGAAAAGAAGATGCTCAATCAGCAGCCTCATCTAGAGGTGGCAGTGCAAACAGTTCTAGTAATATGTCTAAAAAGTTCAACTTAAATTGTTCAAAAACTAAACGACCTAAGAAAAAACCATTGAATCCTAAAACAGATTGCTATTATGAAGAAGAATTGTATATTAAAGGATGTACAGCAGTGTGGTCTAAAGGTGTGTATGCTGCAGACAACATTTAAACCCTGTTATTTTATTATGCACTACTTTTCGCCTCCGGGCTTTGCCTACATAAATTCTTTTAATAACACAGATAACTTTCATAGGGCAGAAATTTTTCTAACGTATAATAAGTAGTCTACATTATTCCTCAAAGTCAACAACTTTTAACAAATTTCATCAAAATCTGTACAGTGGTTTAGGCTTGAAAGCATAACAGTCAAACAGACCGAGTTACTTTCGCATTTATAATATTAAGGAATTCATTTTATATAACTTAGTAGTAATAATGTGGCAGCATTCTCTCCCGGAGGTCTAATGGTTACTCTTTTTAGACTTCCATTCCCAAAGTCAAAGTTCGAACCCTTTCTTTTTCCTATGGATGCTCTTATGGTGAAGAAAATCATGAGAAATCAAGTATTCATGTATTAAATTTACCTGATTTAGAAAACATTTTGATTGGCGAGTTCAGATGATAGTCACTCTTCGTATAAACTGAGCCCTTATTAAATCCTCTAGGATAGGGAGCTGTTATGGAAAAACACTTTTTTAAACCATCCTTTATTATTTCCTTGCAGGGTTATTATCAAATCCCGCAACAAAATTAGTTGAATCTGAACAACGGGAAACAATTGCATGTTACACCTTAGATAACCAAATTAAACATGCTACATTTGCTGATTTTCATGTAGATATTAAAAACACAATGCTCATTGATGCTTTGAACTCACAAATCGGTGATGTAAAGAAAAATATCAAAATAGAGGACAACACTGAACATATAGAAAGTAAAATAATGCCATCAATATTACTTATGGATAATAAATGTATGAAGGTATTTGCAACCGACGGACGAGAATACATAGCAAGCATTCCCTTTCAAGTAAAGAAAGTATGGCCTATGAAATATGGTGTGTTATTAGAAAAACATGCAACACCAGCTTTTAATAAGTCCGTTTTACCTATGTCTTTCTTTAAACTAAATGAGTCTCACAATAGTTCATTTTCAAAGTCAAAAACATGCCCTTTTAACATGAGCGCTAAATTGAGAGCAGAATCTATATCTGGTTTTGATCAAGATTATCCATTACCAACTTGTTTCTCTTTATCACATCCTTTAGATGAAGTAACACCAATTTTAATGAAATCTTCCAATCAAGGTCTCCAATACTATAATGATGGGGATCTCCATATCATTTTTGTCAGCTCTGATCCAAGTATTATTCTTATTTACGATTGGAAACTACAAACTCATTCGTTATGGAAAATTCGTAAAGCTACTCGGGATGAGTGCTTAACAATGTGTCCAAACATGAATTCAACAACGTTCAGTCACACCTGTGATTTTGTTAATAGCCCCATGCACAGTATTAAAAATGCCACTAGCTGGGCAGGTAGTCCTATGCACTCAAAAAAAGGCCCTGGAACTCCTCAGAGATCGAGACAAAATAGTCCAATGGCAAATATATTATTTCAACAAGGACTATCTCCCCATGCTTCAATAGGGCAAGCGAGTTCGACTTCAATGATAGCTAATACTGTTGGACAGTCTACAACATCTTTGCCATTGTACCCAGATATATGTTTAGATCACATATGGACCGACAATCAAACAATTAAGCGTGATCCTATAGAGAATTTTAACGACACTCAGGCTTTCTTGCACACAGATATAGTTGGGCACAACTATTTATGCTTTATAGTCAAAGTTAATGGTGTAACCCGATTACAAATAGTACGATTGCAGACGTCCCATTCACATGGTTCCAAACCAAATATAATTGTTGGTTCCGTATCGTCAGTGTTAGCGAAGGATGCTGTAGTTTTAGGACATTTGAAAATGATGGCCCTGATAGATGAGTCTGGAAATATAATTTTGCAGTCGGGGAACAATTTTGTTGGCAAGGTAAACAAGTACTTGGATTAACTTAAATCATTTTTTAAGTTATTACATAGTTAAAAGCTGAGTGAATTCTGAAATAAATAGTTTGACCCCAAATCTTGTCGGTTCACATATTATAACAAAAAAAGCACTGATCCAGTTTTGTTAGAGCTCTGTTATACATAAGATAATTTAAAACAAACTAATTTTCTAGCTAAATTTGTCAAAAATAAGCGGAGAATATATTTTGAAAGTAATGTTTACCTAACAATATATACCAAGTTTAAAATAATGCTTATACAGTTTGATGTCAGTGTAGTACACCAAAATTTTCTTGCAATTGTATTATGGAGTATCAACAAAACAAAGGTCTTTCCTATTACTAAAGAAAGTTTAGTCAACACATTGCATAATTATGGATTATCCAAAAATGTTCTTGATTCTAGGTTCATGTTGGAGGTATACTAGCTAGACTGATAGACTCGCCGTATACAAAACGCTCATCATTCCAATCTCCTTTGCCACGTCGCAGTAGTCTGCTGCCAACTAGGTGTGAGACTGCAGCGTTTGATGACTCCGCACTACACCTTCTATCACCAGTCCCGCATACTTCTGTGTCAAGGTTGCAGCAGAAGGAACTTTTAGGTGAGTTAACATTAGGTGATTTATATTATCTGTATATTCATATTTTGAAAATACCAACTGACTATATTGATAAAAAATATACACAATCCGAACAAAACATACAAAATTAAGTGTCATCTGATAGATAACCTATTGGAAAGCCTGGAAACGATCACCATTAAGAATACTGGAGAAAGTTAGGCCTGTACCTTTAGGTCTTAAAGTAGTAATATTTTAATACTGCTGAAAATCTGTGACGCTGCTCTAATCTACTAGGTTACTATAGCACTACTAACGTACTAAAACATACTTAAAAATATAAGCGTTAATTTCGGTTGATTAGATACACGCATTACAAAAACGCGCGGTCAAGCTCTTTCATGGTCGTCTTTAGGTGGTGGTATACGCCGGCTTTGTGACCCAGCGGGTCGGCGTGTAAGCGTGGTATCAGAAGCGGGAGCGTTGTACCGTATCGCGCTGCCCGCTCACTCGTCCGCTCCGCTCGTCGCTCGCTGTAGCGCCGCACTCGCAGCCGTAGCACCCCATCATTGCACCGCACAAGTATGTCTCACACAATGTTAATACTCTATTATTCAAAGGCGTGCACAGGATTATGGTACTGGGTTATGAATGCCGCGGAGTACTTGGTTACAAAAAATTTTTCTTTAATAGATTTTTAGGTTTTTTTATTTAGTTTCATAGATTATACAATCATAATAATTAAATGTCGGAGTTTATTTAGATATATCAGAACACATCCTATCTCAAAGTTTAAACAGTGATTATGTGCCTCTATGGAGTGCACACCTCTGCTATTATTTTTTACCAATTGTAATTGAAAAGTTATGTTTTTACAAATATTTTCGTTTGTAATATGAGATCCTTTACTGTTTTTAAAAACTAAAAGCTAAATGGTTATTTAATGATTTTTTTGTGATGCTGCAATGGTGTGAGTGATTTACAGGTATCATGGCAGTAATACTTAAAATGTCAATATGATAATTAACTTGTCCGTGCAGTACAAACTGTATATATATTTCTAAATATTTTTAGGTTCTAATCAAATGGTATGGGGTACGTAATGCACCAGGCACTCAAGATCTAACACCAGAACCAGAATGGAACATGTTTTCCAACTTACTATACTCCCTGATAGGATATGACGTGGAAAAACTCTCACAAAAGCAAATTGATGAGGAAAACACTGAAGTAGCAACAAAAAAGCAAAGAACATCCAGTGACGGTAGCTTAGAAGACTGGGAATATCTCTTAAATTCAAGGCTTCATAAAGAAATTGGGCATCCCCTTTCTTCTATGTTAAATCTAAACCCAATTGAACCAGAAAAACTTCGATCTAATAAGAAGGGTGATGTAGATATGGAAAAACCCTCCCAATTTAACACAAACGCCATATTATTTCCATACACAGTGCACTTATTTTATGCATTCCATCTGGCATATGAAGATATAAAATTAAACACCCTTTTGTCAAGTGATTTGAAACCTTTATCGGCGTTTCTGTATCAATTAGCAAAAGATTTGAGGTTAGAAAAATACATGAATCACTATTGGTTGGATTTTCCAACGGAATATGGTTTTGAGTGTGACGGTAATTCCCAAATGTCTGAAGCAGTTTTGAAGAAGTTGTCTTTACCAAATTATTTTACGCAGGAGCCCCCTAACATTTTTGGCTATATGAATTCAATGTTGTCGGATGTTGATGTTGGGTATTATCCATATATGTCTGAAGTGAATGACCTATCAAGGGATCTTATTGAGGTAAGATTTTCTCTGTTTTTGTTACATTTATGACTATATATTAAAGCTATTTGATTATAATTTAATACTAACATTTAGAAAGATATGTCGTGTGTTTTGAAAGAGCACAGATTTCAATATTAAATAGAAAATTAGTGGTAATTTCCTGAACTTAATTATTTATCGTTTTTTCATCTATTATCCATGCTAATTTTCTATGCAAGTTTTTTTCATAAACATCTTTAAAGTATAAGGTAATTTGGAAGTGTAAATAAATCAAACTCACATCCCCGAGGGGGAGGCAGAGGTACATATGCAGCCACTGTTAGCAGACGATATTACATTAACCAAACGAAGTATGATGACTATGCAGTTTATTTTACCAGTAACTGTTTCTATTGGAACAAAGATATACGAAAGGTTCCTACACACACTACAAGATCCTATGATGTGATATGTGGCAAGCACGTTACCATATCCAGCACAAACGAATCTCGGCTAACATTATGTTTTTCTGATAAACTGACAACATAAGAACAATTTTCCCTACCTGGAAATCGAATCCGGAAACTTTGAGCATAGATTAATAAAATCGATCTAAAGTTATGGCATCGCCATTGAAAAGGTCGTCGAAATTGACCGCAATACGTGTTGTGCAGGTGGTGAGTACGGCGGGGTGGGGTGCGAGTGCGGGCGTCAGCGCCGCGGCGGGGCGGGAGGCGGCGCCCGCCAGCTCCACGCCACGCCCGCCCGCACCCGCGCCGCACGCGCGCTCCCCGCCGCACGCACGCGCGTTGCTGCTAGCCGCCGACCGGGGTGACTATTCTGTTTTGAATTTGTAGCAATATTAAACGGACTTTATGATGGTAAAACGTCGCCTATACACTAAAAATTGTTATGCATTCTCAACCAGAGGCTGAAATTTGTAGCGACTCGCATATGTATGATTTTTGTCTATCCTTCCTTGTAAACTGAAACTGGCGGCATGAATTGTACCATCTAGTCATGGTAACAGTGTTTGAAGGCGGTTACCTTTTGAGAGATGCCAAAGCTACTCGGTAGAAAGAAGATTGTTGAAGATTTCAATATAAATATATATATGTTGATATTAATTTCAGGAATAACACCCAGAGACATAGACAACTTGCCCCCTGCGCTAGGTCTGATGCTTTTAACCATATTCACTCGCTGCAAGAGTGACCCTCCCACGGACTGGCCGGTGGAGGCCTACAAGCTTGTCATGAGGGAGGATCTCGCTCTACAAGCTGAAATAGCTGATACGTTGAAATCTACAGATGAATACATGGAATGTAAGTTATTTTTGATACTTTAGAATAATGAAATACAAATGGATAATACCTGAACGTCTTTTTAATATTTTTGAGAAATATATTGATTCGAGACAATAACACTTAGGCGTAAATCTAAGCAGAACATGCAGGACTTTACTAGTTAGTCAATATTACAATGACTGCTAAACATATTGACTAAACCGCGAGGCTCGAGTTCGATTCGACAGGCATTTATGTGATGAACATAGATGTTTGTATTTCCGGGTCTGGGTGTTTATTAAATTTATCCTAGTATTTATTCAAGTATTTCCATGTATTAGTATCGTTATCTAAGACACAAGCATATAATTTGCTTACTTTGGGGTTATATGAATTTGTGTAATTTGTCCAGTAATATTTATTATTTATTTATTTATTAAAATGTTCTGGTAGAAGAAGCAATAATACTAATAATATTTAACACTTATTGCCTACCAACATAAAATAAACTACGTATATTATCTATCAGTAAGATTTTAAATTGTTTTCAATAAAACATAATATGTTGATATTTTTTTTTGTCAAACCTTGTAAAACGGTTTTTATACATCACTTTAAATTTTCACTCTAAAATAAAAAATACCTACACATTTTTCATAGGGTTGTCCATAAAATTGCGACCACAAAATATAATCTTTGATAATGATTTATAATTTAGATTACCACACTAAAAAATATTTCTCTTGGATTTCTTAATTTTTCTAGATGTTGTATTAATATAAATTTGTTATTATATGTGTTATATGTTTGGTTTATATGAACAATTTAACAAAGACTGACAATTACATTTAATATTATACGGATCTAACAACGGATAAACAACGGAATACATCATAAAGTGTATTGTGTCAACCCTATGTGTTTGTAAATTTACTACATGTGGCTACTGAATAATAAAAAAATATATCTAGACCAAAAAAAAAAACAAATGAACGTGCCTATCAAAGGGCGGGATCTTAATCTATTCGCATTTAGTAAATTGAACGTCAATGCAATTAAGATGATTATAATCACGAACGTTGATAATTATCGATATTTGTGTCATAAACTATATTGTACAACATCAATTCAATTTTCCTATTTTCATTTTGATTTTTTGCTCGTTAGCAAATTACTTACTCTTTTTTAGTGTTATCAGATTTTATATTTCTATAGTTCTACTAGATACTTAACTTAAATTAGATTGTTAATGATTACAGCTTACAGTGTATCTTAAACTGTATCTTCGCAGTTAGATTATCTGTTAGATTATCTTAGATAGATCATTGACATGATTTCTCTCTTACATAGCTTCCATTCTATAAAGACATTACAAAATGAAAGTAATAAAATCGTTTTACATTTTTAAGCCAATACTTGTTACAGACACTAGATAAATGTTTTGGATATCAAAAACTATTAGATGATTTCCGTAAACTTAAAGGATATTTATTTAACTAAAGATTTAAAACGAAGATCTTCACGCTTATCAATAAAAGTTATACATTAGTGTCTTTGTCAACATGTAATATTTGCTACTGGCTGGAACGTCACTTTTTTTTTCTATTGTACTAATATAATAGTATATATAGAAACGGCTAGGTTGCATATTTTCACCAAGGCCTAGAGCTAGTGAAGTTACGAGCACAGCTAAAGTGTATAGAGTAACAGATTCGGCTCTATCTACGATTGTTTTTTTTGCATTTATTTATTGTTTATATTGTTTAATTCTTATAATGATGCAAACTATTCTAAGCACTCGTTTATTAAACCTACATGGTAGTTTGCAGTGCTTTATAGTTATATTTTTTGTTTATTTTTTATCTATTAAAGAAAAAAAACAAAAACGTATAATCTGGAAACATTTTAACAGAGCGAGCAATTTGGTCTTATCTTGGGGACATTTTAGGTCTAAGTATTTTTGTAAGGAATCTTTTTTATTAAATTTAATGGAATCGTCATTATTTGATTATCAGTAGAGTTAATTTGTAAAATACAATTATTACATTCGGAATATTCAAAGTTTTTTCTCGTAACCGTTATCATGTCAATGTGCACCAACGCACACCAACTAGTGGAGCGTTGTGCAGAAAGCATCGATGTTTGTTTGATTCGTATCAGTCCCTAGCCTTATCTGTATTTAGTCCATACATCGTACTGTCTTGGTTTTTCGAAGATATAATTTGTATCTTATTTTGTCGTCTTCAGTATAGTTGTTAAACGAAACTCATGACCTTCATGACGTTACTCTCTGGTGAACGCAAATACGCAGCCACCGAGGAGTGAGCGAAAACATCGTGAGGTGTTAAGCAGACGTCCGCGAGATAACGTGAACTCTTTGCGTTTAATAAATTGAACGTGAATGTAATTAAGATGATTATCGTCGTTCGTGCTATACATTGTACAGTTTCGGACGGCTTCAAATCAATTTGAATGGAATTATTCAATATTTTACCTCTTGATTTTCGCTTGTTATATTATACTTTGAGGCTTTTTTTGTGTCACACACGTATTAAAATAATATTCTGTTTCGAGTTTTCTCCTGTGTTCAAATCAGGAAGGGGGAACCGTATTATAATACACACATATGGGTGTGTGTCACAATAAAGCTTTAACGTTTTTTATCGTCTACAGTAGAGCATTCAAATAATATCCTGTTCTGATTTCTCTTCTGTGTTCTAAATCAGGAAAGGAGAACCGTGTTGTAACACACACATATGGCTGTGTGTCACAATAAAGCTTGAACGTTTTTTATCGTCTACAGTAGAGTATTAAAATTATATTCTGTTCTGGGTTCTCTTCTGTGTTCAAAATCAGGAAAGGGTAACCGTGTTTTTTTACATTGTGGTTGATGGTTTTCTGAAGAAATATAATCTTTTGATGTATTTCTACGATCGTGACAGCCGAACGTATAAACAGATGGACAAAAATTGTAATATTTTAGTTAATCTTTTCTTAAATAATTGATAGTAATTTATGTTAATTTTGTTAAATAGCAAATTGATGATCGACCAACCACAAGTCTCGGTTTTGGTTCCCGACGAGCTTAGACATTTGTGTGATGGACATAGATGTTTGTATTTCCGGGTCTGGGTGTTTATTAAATTTATTCTGGTATTTATTTAAGTATATCTATATATTAGTATCGTTGAATAACACCGACAATACAAACATATAATCTGTTTGGGTTTGATTAATCTTTGTAATTTGTCCACGGATATTATTTATTTAATTTTTTTACAGAATTTTGTTTTAATTTTTAAAGGTGCTCTCTCACTAGGAGCATTCACATCAGCGAAGGAGAAGAGCTGAGCATTACAAAGCACACATTGTAGTGATATAATGTGTAATATATTCGTCTGACATATATTAAATGTTACATTATATACGAATGCTCATTGATCAGAGAGGTATTATTGTAATGTAATGCTCAAAGTCGAATCTATAATATCACGGTACACGTGAATGCTCCCGGTAAGGGAGTACGTTAAGGTTTATTTAGGTAATGACATCCAAATTTCTCGATAACTTAAGTGTGAATGAAATTGTTATGAGATTCGAGTATACAAAAAAACTTTACATTTTTTAGAGCAGTTGTTCTCAAACTAGATATATGTTTGTTAAATGTAAAGTGTTTATTGATAGGACCGTAGATAAACTTACTAAATTTTGTAATTTAGCTACCACATCCAAATTTCTTTATTCTCTAAAGAGTTTGAATGAGAGTGGCTTAACGATTAGGTTAGTCAAATAGCCTTGTTATTTATATTAATATTAAAATGATTTATTGACTTATTAATATTAAATTAACTCGGGTTTAAAAATAGTTATGCTAACGTGATTAATAGTGCTAACTGTTTGCATTAATAAATCAGTTTAGCGAATTTCATAAAATAATGTTTACTTATAGATAATAAGATAACTATTGTATAATATATTGTTTAATGAATAAATAAATATAAACTAAGCATATTTTGAAATATTTGCACACCACATAGTGGTAGAATATGTTGATATATTTAAAAACACAAGAGTTTTTCTTTCTGTGACATCTTTTAAACACACATATTCGGCAAATAAATAATTTTCATTTCATTTAATTTCATTTCATATTATCTAGGGAATTATATTTCATATTATGCAAAAAAAACTTTTAGTTTTTTTATTTGGGCATGGGTTTTTTTTACTTAAAAAAGTCAGAAACATAGTTACCGCATCTAAATTTCGCTTTACGCACGTTACGCTGAAGTGAAGTCTAATCATTCCAATAATTCAGAACAACAATTATTTTAAGCTACTATCATGTCATCCCGGAAATTATTATTTCATATTATGCAATCAATATATTCTTTTGTTTTTGTCAATTTTGTAGTTTTTACGAAGACATGGATACAACTGTAGTTACCGCATCAACATTTGTCAGATATCGATTTAGTGTTAAGCCGATAATCGTTCTAACTTAAATCAATACATTAATTAATCATTTATTAATTAATGTATTGATCATAATCATAATCATTAATCAATAAATTCGTTCCTAAACTTTTTGGGCTTTTACGAAGGCATGTTTAACTTAAAACCGGTAACAATGTAGTTACCGCATCCAATTTTCTTAATTCTCGATTACGGCTTAAGTGACTAATCTAATTCATTGAATGATAGTTTAAGCCAATTTCATCTTATCTCGCTAATACTTTTTCTACGATATGCAATAACAAATTCGTTCACAAACTTTTCTGTCTTTTAGGTAGTACATATCTCTTGAAATGGGTGGAAATATAAATACCACATCCAAATTTCTTAGTTCTCGATTTCGGTTAAGCGGCTAATCGTTCCAATTGTTCGAATCAATAAGTCAGTTGAAGGCACGTCTCATCCCGCGATCATTACACCGCATTGTGACCCGTGATCAACGACGGACGCTTTGTACTTTATAATACCGTTTATATAGCGATGAGTATAAGTTTAGAATACATGTACATTCGGAAAGATATTTTTAATCAGTTTACTTATAGAACACAAGTGTACAGTTGGAAAGATAATTTCATTGCAGTTTACTTATAGCATACAAAATATGTACAGTAGAAAAAATAAGTTCGCATCAGTTTACTTATGGAATTAACATACTGTCGGAAAGATAATTTCATATCAGTTTACATAAGGAATATATATGTAGGACTGTCGTAAAGAAAATTTCATACTTGTTTATTAAAATTGTTTAACCAAAAAGTATTTTGTTATTTTTTTATGATTAAGAACTTTTACTTCATCAAAATAGCTAAGCAAAATTGAAACGCAGTAAAACTGCAAAATACCTACTTCAATTTTTTACCTGGTCGTTTTAAAATCAAAAAAATACTTCTTAATAGATTTAACTTAAGAACTTCTAAAAGGATCTTGATCAAAATGGTACGGAACCACCCTTGAAAGCATGATCTATCTTACAAAATAAGAGTCGTCATCAAGTTGTAATTAGTATTTCAAGGTGGACCATCTTCACATCAGGAGAAATGGCGGTCAAATACCCATCAACAAAATTAAAAAAAGTAACAAAACATATACAGCGAGAACTTCTTCCTTTTAACGTAGGTTAAATAATTACATCTTGATGACTCAAGTCCATAATTAAATTTCTTATCTGTTTCCTTATATTAAGTGTGTCCTTACATGACTTATGGTGAGGCCTTAATCACACTTTCCATCTGTACGGTTATCCGCCTTTTTAAAAGATAATTTCTATAAAAATACAGTACCTGTTTCGGCGAATTTCATATCGCGCGCGCCTATGAAAATCAAAATGACAAAATAATGAAAAAAAAAACTTCAATTTTAAATTCTATTTGTTTTCTGAAGGCCCTAAGTGACTACATATTGTTACATAATTGTATATAATAGAAACAGGGAAACGATTTTAAAATAAAACAATATCAAAAATTTAATAAATATAATATAAGCTCTCAAAAGAAAATTATTAAAAAAAATAATAAATCATAACAATATTTAAAATTAGAACAATTAAATTAAAAACATCGAAGAAAACCATTAGAATACAATAAAAACATAATATAGCAAACAGAATAAAAATCCAATAAGTAAACATATTATTCAATTGTTAAAATACACGGTGCATTGGAGCACAAATAGAAATAAAATAAAAATGCATAAACAAAATAGAAATGAACTTATTACATTAAATAAGTAGAACGCCAATATAAATTATGAAATATATAAAAAAAATTAAAGAATAAAAAAGGCTTTGTTCTAAGACAGAGTTGACTAGAAGGGCCCCAAAACAGGGCCAAAAGGAAAAAAGAACGCCCGAAGTGATAGGTTTTATACTTCGTCATATTCAATTCGAGAATTTTAAGTCATTGTTCGTCAGTTACGTAACCCCAAAATTATACAAAAATAAAAAATGTATATTACGTTATAAAAACGTCAAAATCATATTGCGTGCATGTTAAGTTATACTTGGATATGTATAATTAAGTTCTAAACGTTATTACATGAAGCACACCTTATTTACTGTCTTGTGCGCCCGCGCAGTGCGGACGAGGTGAACTGACAGATATTATAATTAAATTAGCCTTTACGACGCCGACGACTTAATTATAACTTAATTATCTGTGCCGGTAATTGATTCTTTTATTTATTACTCATTTTTATTATTGCATATATATATTTTTTATTTTTGTAACGTCTTTTTTAATATAGTCGTGATTGTGATGAAGAATAGACCATCTGCCCCCCTACTATAGGTTAATTAATTTACAAACAAGGCTACTACTTGTAAAGTGCAACTTACCCGGGTAGGGATCTACCGTCCTATCTATTTCTGCAGAAATAATGACATTGTCATGTTACGGTCTGGAGAATATGGTAGCCGGTAGAGTTGCAAATCAGGCCTAACACCCCGGTTACAGGACAATAACGCACCTACGACATCTTTGGTACGGTTGGCTCTAATTAATAAAATACATGTGTGCTTGTTCGCAGTCTAATCCCATAAAAAATTGTATAAATAAAAAAAAAGTACCTTCACGCCTATTATCCCCGAAGGGGTAGGCAGAGGTGTGCTAGTATATCCACGACTCCTA
>DVZL01003716.1:0-13665 GCA_018236625.1 Lasaia peninsularis
GCTTCGTCAATTCGTTTTGAGTCAAATTATTATTTTTTGTATTGGCATCACTGCTCCTGGTTGCAGGGGAATCTCCCAAAGTAGAAGTACTACATACTTTCTTAGCTAACAAGCTTTGGCTACCTATGTATTCAATGCAAAAACAATTAAAGTAAATATTTTAACCCAGCAGGCAGTAAAAAGAACTGCTAAAAACTGCGTTAATTTCTGTCCAAACAACATGTTGTCAAAAATGAAATTTACGAAAAAGAAATTGTTCTAGGAGAGTCCGATTCAGAATAGGTTTCATTACAGTTTTTACTGTTTTAAGAAAATACTGATTTTTTTATTGTTTTCATTTTTGTCAGCAAACTTTTGATTTCCGTTATACTTCCAAATAATCAAGACTTATGATTTTTAATTTTGTTTCCCTTTAAAAAATTGCACTGTAATTTGCACGGTACATTTACCTATGCAGATTTACAGTAATTTTTACAAAAAGCACCGTATTTTTACCCTTGCAACACGGTATTTTTTGATTTACATATGGAGGCACTGGGTGGGACTTTTTTTCATTAATTAGCAATACTAGCCTGTAGCAGCTGCAACGCGCTCAATCACTTTTTCAAATGGTATTTTTGGAGACTGAAGACGTTTTTCTTCTTTCATAAAAGCTAAAACTTTTAAAATAATAAGTGGCGCATCACTTTTTGCTGATTTCGGCATGATAATGATACTTTAAACAATAAAATAAGACTAAAAACACACAGAGCACTCGAACTTAAAAAACTGAAAGAGAATGACATTTCATAAAATGAAATGACGGCTGTAGTTCCAATTTTGCTACTGAACAGATAAGTTGATGGCACTGTAAAGAAATGAAGAATATAACATCAAAAATCACAAAAATTGTAACGTAACTAATAAGTCGCTTACCGTCTATTTAAAATAATAAACATAATTATAATGGGACCATAACAATTATTATACAACGATCACAAAATATAAAATCTTATAAAAATATTGGTCTTGTTTGTAAAAGCAACACCCTCTGCAATATCTTCAAAATTATTTGCTGATTCAGGATCACCTAATAACTCGATTTTGGCTAAAATTGAACTAACGCCCTTTCACCGTATGATGGCAGAATAATATCTACTTGGTAGAGTTAAATATATGGTAAAGTTTCTCAACGACTGTCCCGCTTTAAACAATAGAATTTTGAGCATGTTGTGAACTTAAACGTTTAATTTATTTAATTGACCTCAAATATCAAACATATTATCACGAAGCCATTTTCTACAGATTAAAATATTGAATAAGATATTAAAACGGATGTTCGGATACAATAATTTAAATGGTAACATTACTAAACGGAAGTATCTATTTCTGTGACGTCATGGGCGGAGTTTAGTTGAAGATCGAATTCGGATTCGGTTGGCGGGCGCAGCCATCTTGGTGTATAAGTGACCTGGCGATTCGGTTTTAGTTAGTGAAAAATCATTTGTCATCCAAAATGTCCGAAAGAGAAGATAATGTGTATAAAGCTAAATTAGCGGAGCAGGCGGAGCGTTATGACGGTAAGTGTATATTTTTTGCAAATCTTGAATATTAGAGCCTTAAATTTCAGCGTATTTTCGCCGACAATTGAATTACGATTTTGGGATAGTCGTAAAAAAATGCCGAGTAAGATGACTCCGTTACTTAAATTAAACTCAGATGCAGCTCAAAAATTGCATCAGGCATTCAATAAGTGCAAATTTTTAGTCAATACAGCACAAATCAATGGTTTCTTAGGCTTGGTCAGCGATCGATGCGTCATCCGCCGGTGGGATGCCCTTTACGATATTGTACAAATAATTTGGGACACGACTACGAATTTATACGTTCTATTCTGTTAATATAATTCTAACCAGAAGCAGACTTATGCTTAATTTTTTATTACTACTTTACTACCTATCTAAAACTCGTCGATAGTTTTTTATGCTAAAATGTCATTTTCCTTGTAATGAACTGTTACTCGATCGATGTCTTGTAAGTTCATTCATGCATATCTTACCTTAGGAAGATGAGAATTTTGAGATGAAATGAGTAAAGTATGATATAAAACTTCAATTAGAACAAATAAGCTTTACCTATTGATACAATTTTACGTAAAAGGAATCTCCATTGTTTTCTGGTCTTCATTCTTAAAAAATGCACTAGGTGTTAAAATTGGCCAAAGTAAAAAACCTACTTTCTCTTCATTAATGCTACATTACTTTTAAGACCTAATTGAATTAGAAGATGTGAGAAATACAATTTGAATGTGAAATTTAAACATTTGCTGTTATAAAAATTGAGAACATTGATCTACTTTAATTCATAATTATTAAAGCAGCTTAAAATTTATGGTAATTGTAGTCTTGACTATATCAAGAACTAACATTTTTTTTATTTTTTCAGAAATGGTGGAAGCAATGAAGAATGTTGCATCACGAAATGTGTCAGACACTGAATTAACAGTTGAAGAAAGGAACCTTCTTTCTGTTGCATACAAGAATGTCATTGGTGCTCGTCGAGCTTCCTGGAGAATCATATCCTCAATTGAACAAAAAGAGGAAACCAAAGTATGTATCTATTGAGTTTGTAATTTTTCTATTAAGAAATGTGCCATTACATAATCTATTAATTAATAAATTAAAAATGATTGAATATATTAATTTAGTACTTACTCATAATTGTGATAAAGGCTATGAAGGGAAAAAAATGTATTGTATCTCTAATTGCTGAAAATATTAAACATATAATAAAAAAGTGAACATAGGCTACACTTTTCAGACTAAGTTGGATTTGACATTCAATTAATTTAATAAAATAGGCTATCTTCCAGGTACTTAAAGAAATTGTAGCTATTTTTATTACCTCTATAATTATTGTTTCAAAAGGTTTTTCATTACCTCTATAAAGTTACTAGCAGAATATTAGAAATCAGTTTTATATCAGTAATTTTTTGGTTATTTTGTTGAAATTTCTGGCATCCTATTAATAAGAGCAGTACATATTTATATGTAGCTAAATATAATTTACGTGGGTACATAATTGATGGTTTACATGGTTCTGCTGGCATTTTTTTACAAAATTTCAGTGGTTTTCTACTTATACAGAAAAGAATATATTTATTAATTGGTTTTTTGTTTGATTATTTTCCTTTATAATTAAATTGTTCAGTTCATTTTTTCTAATGACATTGTTTCTTGCAATATTTCCATTTTTTCTGTATTTAGCTCTCTTAGAACCTCTCCAACTACTCTTCCAGATCTATATATGAAATTGTGGTTCTCTAATTGTTTTGACATAGTTACTTATTCCACTTTTCCCTTTTTTCTCTTATGTTTCCCATCCATCCACATTTCATTTTCCTGTATACATAAAAATAGAATATAAAAATTGATAATAAGTAAATGAAATCTTAATATGCATAAATTACAACTAATTACATTTTATAAGTACACAGGTATGAGTTTCATACAACTAGGATTTTTCTGAAGATATATAATGCGAGAACCTCTGGAACTAAAATCAATATCTTCTTAAGATTTCATTATTAAATTAAAATATTAAGATAACAGAGTAGAATCAACCAGTATTTCAGTATTTCTATTTTATTCTAAAGATTATTCTAGTAATCTTTGATGTATCTGAAATAAAATGTCGAGTTTGATTTTTTATTTAAATAAATAAATCTCAGGACCAATGATTGGAATTGGAATTTGGGATCAATTTTATTCTGTAGTAGGTAGTTGTATCAATTCCCTGGATAAGTAAGTACCTTTTCTCTTGCTATTAGTGTCACTATGTCATAGTGTTCAGTCATTAAGTTTGGTATCAATTAGTTTACTCATACAAGAGGCTTAATTTTCATGGTTTATTTTAATTACTCACTTTAAAACTGTTTTTACAATTGAGTGTTATGGACAAGCAATGACCAAACTGCAGAGAGTTCATTCATTATTAATAAAGTTGCATTATCTACAATTCCAACACCAAAGGCTGTTGCCAATATGCCAATACCGAGTATATCCCAGGAGACCAATCCTCGACACTTGATGCTGCATTCTGCTTACTAAAGGAAGGGTTAGTATCTCAGGTTGACAATGTATCACAAATATTTTTGATGTATAATTATAGTTGGTGTTCTAACAAATGAGCTGATCACCTTGACCACTTTGATAGATTTATATAAATTTTGGCTAAGAACCGTCTTGATCATTATAGCTTTCCAAAACAAATAAGCCACATTACGATAGTTCCATTTGTCTTAGAGCTAAGATGCCAAAGACATAACACATGTGGGTGGATTAAAGAACATTAGTATTAAGTGTAGATTTTAGTAATCCTTAATAATTGGTAAAATGTTGTATAATAGGGAGCAGAAGACAAATTGAACATGATCCGAGCATACAGAAGCCAAGTGGAGAAAGAGCTACGAGACATTTGCTCAGACATCCTCAATGTGCTCGACAAACACCTTATCCCCAGCTCACAAACCGGCGAGTCCAAAGTATTCTACTACAAAATGAAGGTTAGTAAATATTATTTAATATGCCAGTATACTACGATAAAAATGTAGTATTACTAAAATTTGATAAATATCTTTCAAATAGGAACATAATTAACACAGTACCTTCATTTTCTTATTTTTTTGTTATAGCACAAATTATTTTTATAGGCTTGGAAGGCCAAAAAGTTTATGGATTTCTTAATGGTATGACATACCTGTCATGTAAAAATACCAAAGCCATAAAAATGACAACTAGTTTATGCAAACTCTAAATATGGAATATATTTAACCAACATACCAACTACCATTAAAAACACATACTAACTCAAGAATGTTTTTTTATACTTAGAGATATGCAAGTCAATTATTACTCCTTTTCGAAATTATTTTTAAAAGGAATTGAAAAATTTTATGACAGATCATCAAAGGACACATATGCTTTAATTGAATGCAAGAAAATAAGTTATTGATACCCCGTGTTGGTCCAGGTTCCGTTGTAGAATAGGCCAACTGTGCCTTCCACCCAGGCAGCTCGTAAGGGGCGAGCATAGGGTCTATTGTCACCAACACCGTGACATTGACTAGGTGGTGGAGTGCTGTGCAGCAACTCGCCTGGGTCCACCGCCTTACCTATTCCTGCCGCCATAATATTGTCGTGTTCCGGTCCGGAGGGTAAGGTAGCCGGTAGACTTGCACATAAGGTCTAACAGCTCGACCACAGGGCAGCAGCGCACCTACAACATCTATGGTGTCTATAGGCCACGGTTGTCTCTTACCAACAGGAGACACGTACGTTGTCTTATCCCATAAAAAAGTCTAAATAATCTCCATAATAATAATAATATAATATATGGTGTAATAAACGAAACCGGTGTTTACCGATCTTATTAGTTTTAAGTAGAACTACAGCCTGATTTACACCTACTTAGTTGATAAGTAGTTAACTAAACTTTACAAGTTCTACTGTGGTATACAAAATGTTAAGTTGCAACTTGTTACTTTGTATGTTTACACGATTTCATTCCCTTAAACTTAAGTTACTTGTCTATTTGTCAAATAAATCAGGCATAATGCAATATTATATTGCTTTACTAGGGCAGTAAAAGAAGAAAATAAAATTGGCCGAAAACTACATGTAATCTGACGCTGTCTTTTTTACTGCCCAAGGTGTGTGTATTATTTTTCTTGTGACAATTTTGTTTAGCATAGCAGGACAAAAGTAGCTACTTTTCGCCCGGAGGGCAGTTTTTTTTTTAATCGCTGCATTGGTACATATTTTGAATCTGTGAACGTTCTCAGTCCCAACGAGGCTGGTGCACAATTAAAGTAGTTACTACACCACCATAAATCAACGATAAGAACCAGTCAACGTTAAAGAGATGGAAAAATATACCCAAAGGCGACCCGGAACAGGCAGAGCTAACTGTAAACTTATCTGCGGCCCAACAGAGTTGCATGCCGAGGGAAACGAGTTATTGATGACGTGTGTGTTAATTACTTCACTACACACACTAGCGACCCGTCCCGGCTTCGCACGGGTATACTATACATGTTATATACCTAAAAACCTTCCTCTTTAATCACTACATTTATTAAAAAAAATCCATGAAAATCCGTTGCTTAGTTTTAAAGATTTAAGCATACATAGGGGCAAACAGAGAAAGTGACTTGATTTCCCTTACAAATTAAGCAGCTTCTTTGTTTCGTGATAGTAGGTTCGGTAGAAACATTAACATATTCTTGATTTCTTGGTTGCTTCTCTCGCAACGTTGGATTGATAAGTTCGACTCCGTGTTACGTTATTAGGTTTCAGATCAGATTCAGTATTTCCGCGTCTAGATATTTATTCTGGTATATCTTCAAGTATTTCTATGAATTGGTGTCGTTGACTAACACCCATAATACAGGAATATAATAGGCTTACTTTAGGATTAGGTCAAATTGTATTATTTGTCGAAGGATATATATTTTTTATATTATTATCAGACTTAATAATTTTATTTCAATAAAATTTACATTAGTAGGTAAATAACATTGAAGGAATATCAGAATTTCATGTTTTGCGATTTCTTTTCGTCCGCTATTTATTCTATAAAATATGTAATGAGGTTCCTTTTATCTACCTAGATAAAATAAAAAAATATATAAATAAAAACTGAATGATTTATTAATATACAGAAAACTATCAGGGCTCGATTAAAATTAAAAATTTCGCACGCGTAAACCTCTTAAGACGTAAGCAACTAAGCTGTAACATAGCTATGTAACTTATTATGGCTGATAGTATAATTTATTTAGTATTGTTGATTAGTTTGTGCACTGCCATTTTTATTTTTATTTATGTTTTTTCTTTATCCCAAGTTAGCTGTAAGACATCTCTAGTTAGAGATAAGCTCGCCTTTTGTAATATTTTTAATTTTGTTTTCTTATTTGCTGTAATATTAATTATTTTTATTTTATTTGTTTCATGAACTAAATAACTGTTAGGATCAAATAACTTCAATACGCGGGTGTAACTGCCGGAAATGGCTTGTCCAACATAACCAAAGTGACAAGATGTATGAGCGGTCAGACATAATTAATGCGTCCCCACAATCCTCGATTTCAAACTAAATATACGTGACCTCTGAAACGTAATACTAGTTTGTTGTCACGTACAAACATTACAAAAGCTATTATGTAATAATAGTTGTCCAGCAAACTTTATGCGGCCTGACCCTAGATATATGAGAAAATATACAGTAATTTTTCAAAAAAATAAAATTTTACAGGTATTGAAGTGCTGGAAAACAACACGTTTTAATTATTGGATGATTTACTATCACCTAACTTCTTCCTGCTGTCACAATTCAGTGTTGTTTGAAGAGTAATTACTGGTAATTACTTGCGTAAGAGGCTTAACAACCCGGCTATAATTTGAAAACGCAACATTGACATCTTTAGTACCTATCTAACCTTTAGTATCTATAGATGGATCATGCCCCTTAAGTAGATTCGTCAGTTTATTTACCTACTAAAATACTATTAATGTTAAAAGTTGCATAATCTCTCACTAGTACAGATTTTGACATATCTCGAATAAATTTATTCTAGGTGTTCGTAATAATTTTCATTTTATTCAACTGAAAGATCATACGTGAACTCTATAGTTGTGTTCAATTAGTCAAGACTTAATAACTTGGGCGGCTTTGAAACGATATATTCCAAGCATGAAGTTGAAGGTACTATCTGGAGATTAAACTCCTAGCAACGACCTGTTCACAATATTAAACATCATATAGGCCTACATCACTCCCACACGGCAGGTTCGTTAAAACGTGTCCAGTTTAGAAAGAGTTACCAATACTATATATTAAGTTAGGTTAGGAGTCTCATGATTCCAAGATACAGATCAAAAGTCTGTAAAAATGTCGCGAAACTGAAACATAAGTTATTGTTATACCAATACAAGTCATGTAATTAAGTTTCAAGTAGCTTCTATATTTTATTTTATTTTATTCTTTATAGCACAGAATTCTGTATAAAGGCGAACCTATTGCCAATAAGCATTTTATCCTAGTTTAACTCAGGGCAGTGGAGACAATTATACATGGATGGTGCTTTAAAGTTTATTATAAATACAAAATTATAGTTAACAATGACACATTTCATTAATTTGAAAACTTAAAAACATACACGAATCTATCTAAGTGTTAATAACTAAAATGTATTTGTATGTTATAATAACAAAAACATTCAAATAAAAGGTATATTTACAATGTATAGTGTTAAAATTGTTTATATGAGTAATGGGTAAAGAAGAGTTTCTTTGTTCTGAAAGGTTATTGTTGTTACGTCTAATGATCCTGATGTATTCATTATAATGTAATGTTGTGTTTAGACATCATCTCGTTTTATTTGAGTTGTAGTAGGGGAGCCCAAGAGGGGATTAGGGGAGTAATTCGGGTGCGTCAGATTGAGGTATGGCAGATACCTTGTAACATCGTTAAACATCTCTATTGCATATACAATCTCTATGTAGAAATGCACGTGTAGGGTGGTCTGTGTAATTTATATTGGCTTTAAAATATAGATATCAGATTAAGATATAGTAGGCTGATTAAATGTCAATAAGTATATATTTTTAATAATCAGACACCTTAACTGCGAAGAAAAGGAGGGTCAGAAACTTTCATAAAATAATTATTCACTACTGATAAAATTACGTAAAAATATTGTAATTGTGTTGAATGAATAAACAAATAAATAAGGCACGGTAGCTTATAAGGCCCCATGCTCTATCTGATGCGTCCGCATATTATCACGTGCCTGTATTTTTTTTTAGCTTTTAGGTGATGTGTCTATCGCTAAAAACAAAACTGTCACATGACTATTTTTCTCCACTATTTAATGGACAAAAAACCTAATAAGTCCTCATAACACTCGAACGACTATGCATTTCGCTTTCCGAGTTCCCCTACCATTGATATTTATAAGAAAACTCACTAAAGGTCGTATAGATGTCATTCTAAGAAACAAATAAACCTCTAGCATTTAGATTGAACTTTCTCAACTTGAACTTTAACTTATAAAGAAATGTTTTTGACACCAAATTAACTGCTTTTTATTTGCCAACTATGAGTCGCTATAATCTACTCAAAAAGTTGGATGAGACGTTATAATTTTTTTTTTGGGATAAGACAATGTTCAAGCACACGGGTCTCCTGATGTTGTAGGTGCGTTGCTGTTTGTGGTCGGGCTATTAGTATTTGAAAATGGCTTAACATACGATATTTGCATTTTACAAATTACGAAATATGTGTACTTCCATAAAATATATTACCTATATTTTGACCACGAAATCTATACATATAATAAAACTGTAGAAAAAGTGAATTCTATATATTGAAGATATTTAAAAAAAATAGGTCCACGTGACTAAAAACAGGTCGCAGAACACATTTTTCGCATTTTTCGAATTCTTGTCCGTCTGTCTGTCTGTCTGTATGTCTGTCTGTCTGTCTGTCTGTTGATTTGTTACGCAATTACGCAAAATCCGCTGGACGAATTTAAATGTCACTTTGTGGAACTATACTTTGTACTACCGAGTAACATATAGGCTACTTTTTATCCCCTTAACTTAACGGGTTTCCGTGGGAGAGGAGATAAAGCCGAAATCGAAAATTGGCTATAATTCGTGAACGAAAAGTCAGATTACATTTTTTCTACTTTTATTTTGTAGAACATAGCTTTCAGAATGGTCTGTAATTTTTTCCAAGTTTATAAGATTTTTAGATTAGGAATTACAAACCTTAACAATTCTCAGTATAAATAGACCCTCTAGCATAACTTGAACTCTGAAATGCATAGAAACCTTAAAAGAGAAAGATCCAAGTTTCGTAGGATTGTAGTTTCTACTAGACAAGCGATCAACATATACGATAAATTTTATCCGACTGCACAAAGAGAAATGTAATGTTTCTGTCAATTTCGTCCTCTTACAATCACGCAATGTCTGCTTAACAGATTGTGTTAAAATTTGGTGTGATTTTCCTGTATGTGACAAAAAAATTTTTGTCCGACTTTGCAGACAGGGAGATTTTTTATTTATTTTCTAAAGTTGTTCTGGATGGATTTTGACGAGATTTAGTCCTATTATTTTTGGTATTTTGGTTGTATATAGACTATACGTAGTCCTGTTTATGTTAACAGATTGTACATTGTATTGAGTAAACTATATGTTTATTATATACTTCTACAATAGTTATAATATGATTTGTTTGCTGTTTTATAGTGACTAGATATAGTACGGTACCCTTCGTGTAAGATTCCGACTCGCACGTGGCCGAATTTTAATAAATTTGTCATATCTCTATTAAAAAATATTGTTAAGTTTTTAATCTTAATGCATTCTTTGGTTTGAAAACCAGGTGTTCTGCTACCCATTTTAAATCGCCTCTATCTATTATTTTAAATATGTTCAATGTATAGAATTGACAGAGTATAGATGATAGGTCATACTTCAGAAGTGGTCAGGTATAAATTTTGTGGCGATTGATTCAGTACATCTTGAGATCTAAATTAAAATTAAAAAAAGTGTAGTTTTTGCAGTTTTACTGGGTTATTAAAGTTATTTAAGTCGGGTAATAGGTATAGTTGTTTTATCTTCTGATTATACCGATCCGTTATTACGGTATCCATTTTGATGACCAAAATTCCATCTTTTGCAAGCGCCTAGATGTAGTTTGTGTTAGTTGTGATGAGTTATAGAGCTTGACTCACTTTGCACCTGTCAGTGCTTATCCCAACGTTACCTTCTGGAAGTGAGAGTTGGATATGAGAGAAGCTTAATGCTTTTTCTGACATACCCAAGTAAGACAAATGCGGTCGAAATGCGTGCACTCCACAAATTTTGTGGAGTAACGCTCGCGGACCGCATTCGTAATAGTGAGATCAAAGAAAGGGTGGCAGAGAAAGTGTCGGTGTAAAAATGAGAAAGGGCATGCTCATGACAAAACAGATATACAATGCAAAAGTAGAAGGATGTAGCCTGTACTCGGGGAGACTTGGGTTGACATTCCACAACTAAATAGCTCACGTATTATCCGATGGTGATGTCAAAAAGAAATCGAAAACGGCATGTTTGAATGAATAAATTAATAAACGTGAAGGAACTAGGCTGCAGAGATCGTGACACTTGCCACTCGATACTCTCTGCCTAATGCCCAAAGGTACCTGGCGTGAAGATATGTATACATCTATAGGGACAATAGTTGCACGCGGGCGAAACCGCGGGCAACAGCTAGTATATAATATGCATTTAGTATAAAAGCGCTACACTAATTTTAACAATATTATGTTTTGTCAACAAATAAAGATTTATTTTTTGATTTTGAATTATATTATTATCGGGTAATGGTGTCATCACATATCACACCAAAAACAAAGTTTTTGCGATTATTTTGAGAGCGGTATATATTTAACATGAAAATTGATGAGACGATGTTCCGGCGAGCTGTATTTACATATCATTGACATCCAATTAATTTACTTCGGTGATTAATTGCCATCGTGTTTGGGGAAGCGGCCGTTGTGTTGTATTTCATCATACAGGGAATATCATCCCGCCATTAATATGGTCTAGTTCGCTTGTTCCAAATTAAAATTTTTCGTTAATTTAAAAAATAATAATGTAGTACAGCTTCCTGTTTGTATTTTTAAATTTTTTGAATATTTAAAAAATACTTTTTAGGTTTCTCAATTTTTGTGAACATACCTAGAGAATATATACACACGAACGTTTTTTGCCTATGTCGAGACGTGATGAACTTATCGTCCCTTACCATTAATCTAGTAACTTGAGTAACTGAATGTTTGTACTAGTTTGTATCTATAAGATGTCAAAATCCACCCCGCGTTTAACATCCTGTGTCGAGCCATAGAACCCCCCTTCAGTAATCAAAATGCAGCACCAAGCTTCGATCTCCCGGAAAGCCCTGGAACTAAGCGGTATTGACGACCCCAAGTAACCAACACTTGGGTTGGGTTGTTCGCCACCTTAGCTCGATGTAAAAACCACGCGTTTGTAAAATAATATTTACTCAAGAAAAATATATTCTGATAATGTTGTCTAGCGATTCGCACGCTTTACCTATTTTTTTGCCATGATACCATCAGCGTCAGTACTCACCATTATCTTGTTCCGTATTGATGGTCAGGGTTGGTTGTTAGATTCGTAGCCTTATGAACTATTTAATGAATACTATGATTGTCTATCTAATATGGTAAATGTAGGGATGGTAAACTATTTTTTTGTTGGTTATAAAGCTATTTAAAATGTCACTGCTAGAGAAATCATATTCATTTTTAAATATTTGAAAGCAAACAGACGTGCCTCTAATAGTCATCACACGTCGTCTAAAATGCTAACGAAAAGCATCAGAAAAAAGTGGTAAGATCCTACCTACCTAGGCCACCTAGTATAATCCAGCAAACCAAATTAAGCTCCTCTAAATAGCGGACATGCGGTCAAAATAAAGTCACAAATGAAAACCATACATAAAAAGATATTTATTCAAATAGATACAAAACTATTTCATAAATTGTTAAACAGTCTTTATTTTACAACGTCCAGACCGTATGACGATATTAATAAATTTTCATAATTTCGTAGAAAGGAAAATAACTTGATTTGAACGCCTTTTAACATCGATTTAACTAAGCTTCCAGGCTACAATTTAAATATCGTCTGCATTATATTAAATGGCAAGTTATTTTAATTCTCCGTCGTTATTTTTATATCCTAATAGTAGAAAATTATCCTCAAGCCTTAAAAAAAATGCATTATTTAATATATTTTCTACCCGGAGCCGGACGAAGCGTTCTGGACGGACTCCTTCAGCCGGTTGTTCTCAGCGACTAAAGCTTGTACCCTTTGCTCGTACTTTTCTCTTAATTCCTGATCAACAAATTTCATTTAAATTATAAAAAATATAACACATATACAAGTAATCGAATAGAAAATATTTCAACACATATACAGGCATTTTCATTCTCTTTTAAAATATTTTTTTAAACTAGAGTCTTATTACATAAACATCACTTATGAGATATTGGAACGAGGAGCAAATAATCTCAAGCATTTTCATCAGCTACATATTTACCAATCTAATGATAACTTTTTTTAAACAATGTATGTATTGGTAGATATTTTATATGATCGGAAAGTTTACTGATAAAACGTATACATTGGCCTATGAAAGAATTACTGATTCTATGGAGACAAGATACATCCTCAGCCAGATTGTTTTTATGAGGATATATCACAATTTTTTAAAGTAACTATTTTTTATGAACATGTCTAAAATTTCCATAGAAAAAAAATCATTCAAAATAATAGCACCTTTACAAATCCATCTTCGACTCGCCAACGGCGGTTTTCCAAAACGATTACAACTTCTCCTCAACAAAGTAATACATATTCCTTTAGCCATAGTGTAATTGTAGGTTCGATAAAATAGGTAGTTAAATTTTAAAATATAATAGACTAGCGGCTCGCCCCGGCTTCGTACGGGTACACTATACATGTTATATACTTAAAAACCTTTCTCTTGAATCACTCCATCTATTAAAAGAAACCACATCAAAATCCGTTGCTTAGTTTT
>DVZL01003717.1:0-13660 GCA_018236625.1 Lasaia peninsularis
CTATTCAACACAAAAATAATTTTTCAATTCGAACCAGTAGTTCCAGAGATTAGCGCGTTCAAACAAACAAACAAACGCTTCCGCTTTATAATATTAGTATAGATATACAAGAATTGCTCGTTTAAAGGTATTAGATAGATAGATAGATACTGGTAATACAAATACATCACCTATTAATATTTCAACATTCTAGCTATCGCGGTTCATGAGATACGGCCTGAAAACAGACAAACGGTCAACGGAGTCTTAGTATTAAGGTGACATTTGTACACTTTGGATACGGTACTCTAATAACTTACTTTGTACTTTTTTAATGTAGATATTATATTAATAAATTAAAATAAAGCTTTAATTTGTAGTTAAGTTGCTGGTGCTTAGTCCATGTGTTGTCTATATTAAGATCCATTCCATTTAGCCACTCGCCTCGTTCGTCGAGTCGCTAGCGCACACGCCTAACTGCATCGACTAACTTCGACTAACATCGTTCGATTCTCGATGGGGACAGACATTTTTATGATGAACATTAGCTGTTTGTATTTCCGGCTCTGGGTCTTTATTAAATTTATTCTGGTATCTCTTTAAGTATTTCTATGTATCGTTAACTAACATCCATAATACAAGCATTTAATTTGCTTACTTTGGGGTTAGATCAATTTGTGTAATTTGTCCAGTAATATTTATTTATCATTAGTTAGCTGTAAGATATCACTTTAAGAGACAAGATCACCTTTTGTATAATATGTACTATTGTGTTTTTAAAACTAAAATCTCAACTCCCGCACGATGTTTTCCTTCAAAGAGTTATCAGAAAATTCATTTAATTTGAAAAATCTCATTAATACATGGCGGCGGACCTGAACTACTAAAATGGAAGTCCTAAGTGAAGTAAATCAAATAATCTAAGATAAAGGTGGTGATGACGAATATGTTAAAGCAGAGTCAATTCAGAGACGCAATGTAAAAATGCATAGCGCCATCTATTTTCAGGTTTGGTACTAAATTTTAATAAATAAAATTATATAAAATTTCAGTATCTGTAATATTAAAATAAACGCTTTTTACTAAATTCATATGTATGTACTATACAAAGGACTTATACCGCAATAGTATTTTTTTTCATTTTTGTCTGTCTGCCTGTCTGTTTGAACCCACTAATCTCTGAAATGGCTAGGCCTATTTTGACGGGACTTTCACTGGCAGACAGCTATATAAAATTTTAGGCTAATTGTGAGTACATAATATGTACCCCTGCCTATACCTTCGGGGATAATAATGTTACAATATTTATTTATTTACTTAAAAAAATCAGAGAATCGTCAGCCAAACTAAAGTCAGAGACTAAAGATGTGGGTTCAAATCCTGTTTGCGGTGAAAATATTTCCTGTCTTATTTTTATAATACATTTATATTAATAGAGATCAAGATTCTAAAAATAGATACTAATAAATAAACATCAAATATAAATCGCCCCTGAATAATTTATTCTCTGTATATTTCAAACTTTCGCAAATTTCACGCTCTTTGGTAGACCATAAACAATAAAAGAAATAAATCAAGAACGTTAAAACCGAATGTCGTTGAATTATATCATAAAAGATAATTTCTCTGAGTAAAGTGGTAATCGCCTCTGTGGTGTAACGGTACGGCTGTCGCCTGTTAAGAGCGATAGCCACGTAGGGTCCCGGGTTCAATTTCCAGGTCGGGCAACTTTCCTTAAATGTTTTTCAGCTTATTTAGATTAAGCATTACATTGCCCGGGATTGAAATGTGCCCGTAATGGTGGTAGGCTTGCCACCTATCATATCAGAGACTAGGGCTCTGATATGATAGGTATCTTGGCTAATCGTGGGTGTTCTAGTATATCTACTGGACTTACGAGTCGTGAATATACTAGCACACATCTGCCTACCCCTTCGGGGATAATAGGCTTGAAGGTACTTTTCGCTTTCCACGCGCGACTTCGCTCGCATGAATTATTTTGATAATAAACTTTTAAACGGCAAAATTTGTTACGATTTATAATACTTATTGCATAAAACTCCCCTCTTTTTAATGTAGTCGTATAAAAGGTAGCCTCTGTGTTGTTCTCATATATAAGCTATCATACTGTAAAGTTGCATCTAAATCCGTCCAGCACTTTTGTCGTGAAAGATTAACAAACATACATAAATCCATTCGTACTTACAAACTTTCGCGTTTATATTATTAGTAGTATACGATTAGTATATATATACTATACGATTGTGTATTACTCTATGGTCATGTGAAGTCGGTGTCCGATTTTGACGCACGAGGTCCGGGGTTTGATTCCCGAGTTGGGCCACTTGTTTCTACAGGTTTTTCAAGTTATCTGAAAAACAAAACGTTGCCTAAGATTTGTGTCTGTTATGGCGACGGACTTACCATCTGTCACATTGTAGCACTTAATATCGTCGACTAATCATGGGTGCATATACATATGTCGTTGTAGACAGGAATAGGTAAGGCGGTGGATCTCTACCCGAACGAGTTGCTGTAAGCACTCTACCACCAGTGGTCTTGCTGGCAATGACCTTGATAACCTATGCTCGCCTCTACGAGCTGCCTGGTAAGAAGGCAGATGGTCTATTCTACACAGAGGACCCGGACCAACACTGGGAATAAATTATAAGTTAGTCTTAAAGGTTTTTACACTGAGACACTTGAAAAATAAAAATGGTCACGCCCATATCCCGGAGTAGCTAGGATGTACTTATGTACCCACGATTAGCCGACGGTATTGGGTCAAATTATGTAACAGGACAAGTCACATGGTGTGAAGTCTGAAAAACTGAAACTAAAAAAAAAAGCAACCAACCATCAGTATATCCTCTGGTTCCTGACAGAGGCAGCTATTTGTGTGATGAACCTGAATATCTGTAATCCTGGGTCTAAGTGTTTATCTCGGGGCCAAGTCGATCTATTTGTTTAAAACGTAAAAGATTTTTAATATTAGTATCATAATAACTTACGTAACAGCATAAGACAGAAGGTCCTTTAAGTAGGAACTAAATAAATTAAGCAATTTGGTATTACATGGATCTCACAACTTTTTACGGTAAACTTTTTACTGCGAGACTTGGTTTTTTTACAGGATGTTTTTGATGGTATTAAACTTATTCCAGAAGCTATTTAAGTATTTCTGCGTATTAGTTTCTTGAATAATACAAGCATATTGCTTAATTTGGAGTCAGATAAGAGTGTATTTGTACATGTATTTAATATAAAAGTTTTGTTACTGAGAATGTGAACGAGTATCTCCTAAAGTACCAAAATGCTCTAGTTTCGCCCAATCTGTTGCCTCTATGTGTAATAGTAGCAATCTAGATAGCAGACAGGTACTTTGGTGTTAATTGGCAGTTGTAAATTAGATCATGAGGCAGTCTTAACAGTTTTATTTGTGAGGATGTGGACGAGTGGCCCCTGACCCGGGTCGGGGTCACGTGGACAGGAACATAAGAATTAGTGAATTATATTAATCAACCTATTAATTGGTGGAATAGAGGTTCATCCGGTAATTAATGACTATTATTCATAATTATCATGAATGAATTAAGTTAGAGCGGGAATGGGGGTACTATTATTGTATTATCACTGAAAATCAAAACAATCACCGACAAACTAAATAAGTCACCTCCTATCTATTACTTGTAAAAAGGGGTGGGGATGATATTATTAAATTATCACCGACCAGTCTTTAATAGTTAATCATTGAAAGGGATTAAAATGGTAAATACCTGTGCGTTACGATAAGCAGTGATACTTGTACAATTTTGCACATCGCCAATTTGTAGATTGCGCTTATATTACAATTTAATATTTTCTATTCTATTCACCTCATTATTTTGGTATCATTGAAAATAGTACCACTGAAGAAACCTGATCTGTAATATGTTCGCGTTGAGAATGTAGTGTTTCATAGTTACTGATGGACCATTAAATAACTCACAAACATATACACATATCTTCACGGCAGGTCTCTTGCGAAGAAGGCAGAAAGCCCAGTGCCAAGCTTCACGATACCTGCTCATTTGCCTAGCTTCCTCCACGTTCATTAATCTCTTCATACAAAATACGCTTGTTTTGGAGACTTTTGACACTATTCAATAACCCTGATGAAACACTACATTCTCAACAAGAACTTATTGCAAAAATGACATAATTGCAAATATGGCTGTCTCTAAGTAATAATCTATACGTATATTATATAGAGGAGGATATTTATTTGTTTGTATTGAGTAGGCTCCGAAACTACTGGACCGATTCAAAACATTATTTAACCTACTACAATACGAACCTAACTCAATTTTCTATCTGTCAACCTAACCGAATAAGAATTTTCTAATTGAGTTAGGTTGACTGATAAAGAATGCGATGTAGCATTCAGTCCACATTTATATTTTTTTTGTGTCTATTTTTTTTAAATAAATAAACAACTACCTGTTCCGAATATGTAGTATCAACACCGTTTACAAAACTGCCCCACTGATATTTCCGCCAGTGTTGTCGAGTTAGAAATATAAAATAAACAGGTCTTGTGATATTGGGGTAGCCGTCCCTATGAGAATAACATAGATGTTTAATATTTCGGAAATGTAATTGTTCGGTGTTTTATTCAGATACTTTTAGCTTCATGGTACATATCATCGTTTTACATATTACTAGCGACCCGTCCCGGCTTCGCACGGGTATACTATACATGTTATATACATAAAAACCTTCCTCTTTAATCACATCATATATCAAAAAAACCGCATCAAAATCCGTTGCTTAGTTTTAAAGATTTAAGCATACATAAGGACAGACAGAGAAAGTAACTTGGTTTTATAATATGTAGTGATTTGCGTCGTATTTCAATATATCAACGAACTATAAAAATATGGAGTTCAGCTTATTATCTCCTTACTGTGATCCAAAACAACTCTCGTAACTTAGTCAACTAAGGCAAAACGCCACAACCTAAGAAATTATTTTATTCATCTATACAAATAAAAAAATACATACTATACCAGTTACCTATTAAGTACTATACTGTTTACATGGTACATATATACCAAAATAGTTGTTAAAAATTTTGTTTGTTTGTACCCGCTAATCTCTGAAACGATTTTGACTGATTTTAACGGGATTTTCACTAGCAGACAGCTAATTTAACATGGAACGGCTTAGGCTTCTTTTGTTTTGGAATTTTATTTTAGAAATGTATAAAATAAAATAATGAAACAAAAATGCGGACGAAGTTGCGGGCACAGCTAGTTTATCTATGATGTATGCTTTTACAATAATATGTCCTATAAAAAGCGGGTAACTGACAAAAAAAGGGAGCATTTTGAAAAATGCGAGTTTGTTTGCGAGGTTATTTGAAATTGTAGGTAAACTTAATTGAATAACTTTTTAAAGTAAAATACTGCGACGAATTCCATTTTTTTTCTTAGTTTTCTGACTGCTTAGAAAGCATCAAATCTGGCGATTGAGAGTAGGAAAAAGGATCAGTGTATATTCAAATTTGAACTCTTAATTGAAATTGTACAGGGAATTCTTTTAAACCGCCTCTCTATTAGGATACATTCCTGATGAAATCAACAGGGAAATAATCCATTTATACGCAAAAGATAAATGTAATCTCATTAATAAATTTAATCTTAATAAGACTTTTTATGGTATAAATCTGAATGAATTGTTATAATCTTTTATATCAATTAATTAATGTATAATTTTGTTAAGCTTCCTGTAAGTGATACTTATAGTTTTAATAGCCGTATAAGTCAATTACAAAATGCGTGACCGTGTGGACGTATTATGTTAACTATATCCAAGTAATGTATTTTTTTAAATCAACGCTTAAAAGACGAAATTGAAAAACCGACATAAAAATTTCAAAAATTAAATTACCGTATATACGATATCCAAACTATTAAAATCATTTGGTGAAAAAAAATAAAAAAGGAATATCCATGAAAATAAGACACTGGTTTAACTAAATTATATGTAAATGTTTTGTTGTGGGTGTTAATCTAAGATACAAATACATAAACATTCACATAGTTATAAAGATATTGGTAAAATAATTGAACTAGCTCGAAAAAATAGTATAATGTTCAGTGGGACGGCTAGTTTCTTAAATAAAAATATTATCTTGCTTTTACATAGTATAACAATATTAAACATAACATACAAATATTACGTAATAATTGTTCACAGAACAAACTAGTTGTAAGTAAAGTCGTAAAGTTGCTAACAAAAAGAACTAAGAAGGTCGAGGTAAACGCACCGCAAAGGTTTTTAGTTTCTTTAGCGCATTCTTATTATGGTGAAACTTAATTTTAGTTTTTATTTTAAAATAATTCTTCGTTGTTTTTTGTCATTTCTAAATAACATTAAGCAATTTAATAATTGCATCTATATCTGATAATCTTTACTGAATAACGCTATATTTTTTCATGGTACTTTGTTTTGAATAAACAATGATTTTAGAATTTACTGAGAAATAAGCGAACAAATTTTACCATACAATATATTAACGTCACCCATGGAAAATGTAAGTTTGTGTTATTAAGTGTAAGCTAGAGGTGAGCTAACTTAAAAATCTATCACCTGTTCAGTCACGATGATGCATATGTCATATTTTATGTCTGTTATCGAATCTTGAAAATTAACTAGATAAATATATCCTTTTCTGATTTATATTTAAGAGACCGCTTAAAATCTGAACTGATTATTAATATTAAAATTTTGTAATCGTAAATATTTAAATAAAACTAAAACTGGTTAAGTGTGACACGAGCTCATGTATGAAGGATTCCATACTATAGGCTGGAAAAACAGCAAATAAATCACGTTTCTTGTCTGAGAGCCAATGAAAATATAGAATATAATTTGAAATATGTAGAATTAGTGACTGTGCTCACAAGAGGTAGATAAGGTAGATCTTAGGCACGGTATCTGTACAGAACTCTACCACCAGATAATATTTTACTATAGAATCAATAATTAACTGCCAGCTCTTAAAGTATCTGGAGGGTCACCAGCTGATTAGTGACCATCAGTACCTACGGTTTTCGTTGCAGTCGTTCGGCAGGTGATCTTCGAATTTACTTAACTTACTGATGGGCGCAAGCAGTCGGGAGCAAAGGGAAGTGTTGGATGTCAGTTTGGACATAGGCGAGGGGCTTCGATCGGGTGTGGCACATAGCTCCTCGGTCGAAGTAACTAGGTACAGGAAACATTTTATTTTGCTTAAATTAAATATTTAAGTACCTATATGCAAATTTTTTGTGCAGAAGAGGCACTTAATTGTTTATGGTCGGCAATTACTGCTGATGTTGTAGCATGTCGTGTGGTTTATAGCATAACTGCCGGTAGTACTGTCCAGTTAAAATGATTAATTAGAGAACTAAAAAAGGAAGGTCACATGAAAACTATTTTCAAGTTAAAAGACACTTGATTCATGTAAAATAGGTAAATAAATTATTATAAGTCTTGGCATTTATTTATGAATGAAAATATATAAACATTTTAATGGTTTTTTGTTTTGATTTCTTAATAAGATTCTTTAAGTTTATACCTACGTTAAGTTCTATCTTCTTAAGTTTTGGTAATATTCATGAAGTTAAAAATATTATCTGGAGATTATTTGGAGGTTATACTACCCGTTCCCAATATTAAACCTCTATCTCATTTTCATAAGGCCGGTTAATTTTGACTTTGTCAACTCCACCAAACAATCAAACTCGCAGAAAGACTAGTACCTCACTAGTTTAGAGTGAGTTAGCAATACTAAGTATTGGAGAAAGGTATTTCGACCTCCAGCCTCATTGTAATATGTCCGTAATTTTCTATTCTTACTGCAAGGCTAAAAATGTTTTTTTACTATCTACCCTGATGCCCTAAATCAAAAATCATGCAATGAGCGCAAGCAAAAATTGTTTAAAAAGGTGACAACGATACTAATATATAGAAACACTTAAATAGATACAAGAATAAATTTAATAAACACCCACACCCGGATATACAAACATCTATGTTCATCACACAAATGCATGTCCCCGTCGGGAATAGAACCCGAGCCATTGTTTTAATATAGAACGTGTTTCGGGATATTAGGAATAAATGATTTACTCGTCCATGTGTATTACATACAGAAACATATGTTTTGTGGTTATGCAACTTCTTCGTTGAGCGTCAAGATAAGATGACTGAGATGTTAATTAATTTATATCCCAGTCGCACAGTGGGGACAGACACTTTACCAGCCACAACCTAAGTATCACGCATTAAAACGCATTACAAATTAACATATCACGAAATAAAATGCTTAAATTCATACTATTAACTTATTACCTGTACCCGAACGTTCATTGTGCCAGCTACCAACGTTACGATGAAAGCACGCGATTTCCGACATATTCAACAGTTTCAAACTTATACAACCAAAACCAATTTCCATATAAAACGAACTATGGAAGCGATATCGAAACATTGCCAGAAGCTACACGATATCCTAATTATAAATCTGGTTATTCCACTCTGAGTCCAGGTATTTATAGTTCTGCTTCAACGGGAAATTCGGGTATTTATAGTTATACAACGCCAAGATATGGACAAAATTATGGCACAGGACAAACTTATGGCCAAGGATACAGTGGACAAACTTACAATGGACAAAATTATGGCCAAGGAGTTGGGCAAACTTATGGCCGAGGATACGGCGGACAGACTTACAGCCAAGGTTATGGCGGTCAGACATATGGCTCAGGATATAGCTCATATGAGTTGCCGTTTATGAAGTATAACAAGGACTATTGTGTTAATAGATTACCTCAGAAGGAGATATTTATAGGTAGCTTAACTGGAATGTGGTATGGCGTGGAGTTTATCCAACATTTGGCTGGAGATTCGAGGGTGGATTATGCGAGAACCTGTATAGTGATACATATTTCGGAGCCCTTCGATAAGGTAAGTGAAAAATCGTTCATAAACACTTTCGAGATAGCAGTAATGATCACATGCTGGTATATATTTTGAATATTTAGGTAAACCATCGGCCCGCCCCTACTTCGCACGGGTAGAAATATAGCAAATGAAACAATGTAGCACACTACTGTTAAATCTTCATTTTAAATCTGTATATCTTCAATACCTTGCATTTTAAATCCGTAATATCTTCGAATATATTCATTCAAATCTCATGCTGTAAAAGGTCACATTGATATAGCCACAAAGTGTTCAACAGACTTAATTGGATAAATATTAATGTTGTATTGCTTTAAATCGCTTCGTAAATAAGTCGTTATTTCCATTAAAAAGTGGTTATTGTGGGTTATTCTTAAGATATAGTCTTTAGTCAGCGTTTGCAATGTAAGCGCAAAATGCGGTTATATACGATATCACAATCACAATAGAAATCTCCAACATTATCAGTGTTTCTCTACCATATTATGCATGTGTTGTACCTTAAAACTTTTCTTTTGAATCACTCTATCTATTAAAGAAATCGCATCGAAATTTGGTTGCGTAGTTTAAACAAATAGGGACAAACAGACAGGAGGAAGCGACTTTGTTCTATACGATGTAGTGATACACTTAAATTAAAATTAATATGCCAGTGAGATAACGCCAAATCAAATAAATATCCCGGAACAAATTATACAAAATTAAATTCCAAAGTAATAATATTATATTATGTATTACGCTTGTACTATGAGTGTTAGGCAATGATACTTATAGAAATACTTAAATAAATAAAGGAATAAAATTGATAAACACCCAGACTCGAAATGCAGACTACATCTGAATCCCAATGTTGGCCCCATCGGGAATCGAAACCGAGCCTCGCGGCTGGTTATATTTCACATAAGTTTAACAGGATTAGAAATATCAGAAGAATATTTTTATTTTGTGATCTAACAAATTGAGCGCTATTGATTCTAAGCTACAATCTCGAACAATGTTTTTGTGTTCTTTTTCATCCAAAAAACCACATAGCTCGTTTTTTCGTTTAGGGGCTACGATTCTACATACAGGATGACACACGCATAAACAAAACAAAGAGCTGGTAACTTTGAACGCCAAGCCAGATTTCCATAAACTATAGCGAAAACCATTTAAACCATCTCGTTTTAAACAAAAAAACACATCGCATTAAATATGAGTTTAGGAACTACGGCACACGATTCGACTCGCACACACAGTCACGTTAAACTTATTACTTCCTTCTCATTCGAGAACCAAAAGTAAAAAAATTAAGAATGAATAAGGTTCTAAATTTGAGTTTAAAGTTAAATGTTCATTCCTTACTTTTTGGTTGTACATAGTCTTTTTATTTTCTTTTTTGTTTCTCTCTCTATCCTAGGTTAGGTGTAACTTGTTAGGAATGATTAGCTGATTTGATGATGCTTCTTAGGCAGATGTACACATGCACCCACGATTAGCCTGTGATATTAGGTCCCAGGTATCGAACACAAATCCCGAATTTCCTCAAAATGTTCTTAAGTTAGAAAAACTGATTGTTACATGACGGGGTTCGAACCTGAACTTCCGAAATGGAAATCCGTAGCGTGCACCACTAGGCAACGGAGGTTGTATTTACCTCTTTAATATAACCTGTGTAAAATAAATATACGAATTGGCGTACGTGACAAAACGTAATGAAAGTTCTCTCGCCTACGCCCTAACGTGGGAGTACCCTTAACGTTTGACAGTGCGTATTAATTTAAAAAATATTGTTTTTGCAGTATCATATAGTAAATTTCTGTAATAATAATCTTGATGGCTAAGGGTAAGTGTATGTGTAATTCGAATGTCTTAACACTCAAGACTTAGATTCGACTTTTGAGTCTGCAGTTTATTAGAATTAGTCCGGTATTACACCTGTAGGTATATAGATACAGACATCAATGTTCATCACGCAAATTTCTGATCTAGGATCGAACTCAAGCCTCGTAGATAGTTGGTAGCGTTAGGCGTGTGCGCTAGCCTCTCTACCAACATAAGACCTTCATGCCTATTATCCCCAAAGAGACCATCGCCTCTATGGTACGGCTTTCACCTTTTGAGCCGCGTAGGATCCCGGGTCCAATTCCCAGGTCGGGCAACTTTTTCAAAATATTTTTCAGATTATTCTGAGTACGCATTACATTGCCCGGGATTGGAAAGTGCCCGAAGTGACGATAGGCTTGCCACCTATCACATCTGGGCCTTAGTACCTTGGCTAATCGTGGGTGTTCTAGTTTATCTACTGGACTTACGAGTCGTGGATATACTTGCACACCTCTGCCTAATTTTTCGGGGAAAATAGGCGTGAAGGTATTTTTTTATAAATAAATTTAAAATGTCTGTATGTAATTATAAAATAATCGCTATATACTAAGTGCATATATGTATGTTACAAGGTGCATATACCTAAATATATTTTTTAGAATTTCTGTCTATCTGTCTGCCTCTCTTTCTCTTTATATCTGCTAATCAGACTTTAACTGGAAGACAGCTGATGTAATGGAATGGCTTACCCTACTTATATTTTTGATATTTTATTTTAAAAATGTATAAAATAGAATAATGAAATATAAACGCGGACGAAGTCACGGGCACAGCTAGTTCATACATAGAAATACTTAAATATATATCAGAATATATTTAATAACTCAGACCCGGACCGCAACAGTGCCTGTCCTCGTCGAGAATCGAACCTGAACCTCGCGGCTGATCGAAGGCGTTGCGCTAGTGTAACCTCTTTACCAACGAGGTGATTGAATTGCGTCTGAAGTTTTAATCATCACGAGTAAATTTATCGGCTCCTCTACGTAGGAATGAACGTCGACAAGCACTGACATGCTGATAGGTTGTTGTATTCAAAGTTGTCTACATAAAACTATACAAGTATACAAGAATTTGCCCCACAATGTATTCGTTCCGACCAATTTATTGATCCATTTGTCGAGAATGAGCTAACAATCTCAATTAGTCGTCTTCATTCACATCTTGCTGTCGATCGATGTTTCAACTTTTAGTTAACAAATCTAAAATTTAAAGATTAGACAATAGAATGTGTAATAATTGTGGATATCTATACAATTCTATCTAGGTCTATCTAGATCTAGGGATCACTATTTAATTTAACAAATTTAAAATTAATAAATATTTATGAATATCTTTAAATTAAATTTTGAAATATTTTGAGATCTGTCAATTATTCAGTTGTTTAATTTTTTTTGGGGTTTTTACTATAATATTATTAAAAAATTCCAACAATATATATGAATCTTTAGGCTAACATTTTTTCAAATAAATTGCTACTAATTCTGCTCATAAATATTAAAATACAATAATATTTCTTAAAAGTTATATTTAAAAAATGTGTGTATAATTCAAATTTCAATTTTTTTACTATTAATTCTTATGATAAATGAGATATAATAATAAAGTTTATAAAGTAAATTTTAAAGTGAGCGGAGTACATGTTGTAGACCGTCTAAAGTAATTAGTCCATTTTCTGTAACTAGTTGCACCATAATTAATTAACCAATGTTTGATGTACGACCAAAAACTAATGTTGCGAACAAACAAAAGAAAGCCCACCAAAGACCTTTATTTTATTTCATTTAAGAATGTCTTGTTTTCTTTCAGTTGACATTTGTAGCTTCATAGCTGACGATAGTTAGGGTTCCATACTTCATGGGTAAAAACGAAACCCATTTATTAAGTTTTCGCTGTTCATCTCTCTGTATGTCTGTCTATCACCAGGCTGTATAGCATGAAACCTGATATAGATAGCTAAACAGTTGAAATTTTCACAGTTCATGTATTTCTGTTACCGGTATAACCAGAATAAAAGTAAAATTTAAAGGCACCTGTCATAAAACAAACTTGTTTTTTTTTGCCTTGCCTAATAATGATACGAAACCCGCATGCACGAGTCCGACTCGCACTTGGCTGGTTTTTAAATAATTGATCTGCAAATCATTAGCTTACGTTCGCTGTCGCTTCCCCTGTAGATCATCTTATATTCCACCTGCAAGCCATCTCATACATTTGCAACGTTATTACTGTCGCGTCATAGACCACTAATTATAAATTGTAAAATGATACGCGTATACAATAGAATAGATGTTTTTCATATACAATCAGTACTTGTAACAATTCTAAAATGTGCCACCGGATTGGATCGCGGCATATGCTAAAAATTCCGGTGTAAGAAACTCAGAGGGTTTGCTTTTTTATTTTTTTTATAAGCTTTTAACTTCCAACTAAAACTTTTTTACATATATATTACCTTTTTTATGGGATAAGACAGCGAACAAGCGCACGGGTACCCTGATGGCAAGAGACAACCGTGGCCCATAGGCACCATAGATGTTGTCGGTTCGTCTCTGTCTGTGGTCAGGCTGTTAGAACATTGTCATTATAGTGATATATAAGAGATGGTGTGAGGAGTTAATCACTGTATCAGCTTATACATACATACTCTGTAACATTATAATACTGTTTTTGGTACTCCTAGATTTGACACATTTTTGAATTCTTGTAATATGTTAAAAAAGGTTTTTTTATAGTATGAGACAGCGAACATAGACACCATAGATGTTGTAGGTGCGCCGCTGCCCTGTGGTCGGACTGTTAGACCTTATGTGCAAGTCTATCGGCT
>DVZL01003718.1:0-13659 GCA_018236625.1 Lasaia peninsularis
ACCGCCTTACCTATTCCTGCCGCCATAATGACATTGTCGTGTTCCGGTCCGGAGGGTAAGGTAGCCGGTAGACTTGCGCATAAGGTCTAACAGCTCGCCCACCATGACAGGGCAGCGGAGCACCTACAACATCTATGGTGCTAAAGCACCATAGACCCATGTGCCTGTTTGCTGTCTTATACTATAAAAAAATGTGCAATAGAATTAAACTAAAAAGATTTATTGAACAAATGTTCGGACTGCATGCCAACTATTCGTTTTTGTTAAAATATTATATTAAATAAAATTTATTGCATAACGACAGTACAGCGAATATTATAATATTTTTTATATTATACAATTTCACATTAAAAAAGACGTAACTATCACTAAAAGACACCAAAATAATACATAAATAATAATACACAACATCTACTGTACAATATTCAGTAGTTATTTATCGTATACGACTTTTGATTTATTACTATTTTATACTCATACAATATATTGAAATTAATTATGTTATTTATTTTTTATGATATTAGGTGGTTATTTGTTAAGCTTGTACTATGAATATTTTTAGAAAAGGCCATTAATATGACATATTTTTAATTAAAATAAATATGAAGTTAAATGTGTATTTTTGTGATACACGTGGATGTGATGACCATCAGCTGTTGGTGTCAATAGTGCCTTTACTCATAATAATAGATGATAAAGTGATGTTCAGTAATACCCGGATTGATACCACTGCCTACTTTACCTATTCGTACCGCCATAGCGTCATTTATTGCCGTTGTCTTCTTATTCAAGGTCTTGCCACCTTTTTGTTCGCAATTTTATAACAAAAACTTAAGTCGTAGATAATTTTCCTGGATTTCATGATAATAACGTTAATGTTTACCACTATTATGTTGCATTTGTAGGTTAAAAAAATCATCAATAAAATAAAAAACTATAGTCGACGTTTGTCTCTTACCATTAGAACCGTGTGCTTGTTTTCTATCTTATAACAAAAAAATATTCAAATATTTATCTGACTGTACTTTGTATTGTATTTTATACTTTTTGTTTTTAACTTGATTAAACCCATTATCTCGTAAGCTTGATCATTCAAAGGCGTTCGCGATAACCGAGTGGACGATGGCAGATTTATCAAATAACGTAGACATATATGAATACATTTAACAAATAAATCTCAATAGATACAACGGTATCAGTTAACTCATTTAACGAGCTCTGGGAGTTAACACTACGCCATTGACAGGGTTGCCACATTAACATTTCAAAACAAATTTAAACTTAAGCAAAAATATAATTATTAATATAATTATGCCTGCTAAGGCCGTCAGCAGCGTAGAGTCCCAGGTTCAATTTCCAGGCGGGGCAACTTTTTTCCAATATTTTTCAGATTATTCTGAGTAAGCATTACATTGCCCAGGATTGGAATGAGCCCGAAGCAGCGATAGGGCTGCCACCTATCACATCATGGGATCTAGTACCTTGGATAATAGTGAGTGTTAATAACCCAAACCTTATTAATATTAAATGTTGATTTTTTTGCACACGCAGCCATTGAATGACTATTGATAACATTTTTTATCGAGACGTTTTGTGTTCTATTGGGAGCCTGGATCTCTCTTCGTCTCTTTGTCTTAGCCTTATCCAGTATTATGGGATTATAACGGGATTGGCTATTTATTCAAGAGGATTTAAATAGGACAATAGTTTTTACGCAAAGTGACTGCCGTATGACCTCTGCAATCCAGAAGGGAAACTAGGCCCAAACCTAGATTAGGTCGAAGTCAATGAATCCTAGTTTCCTTACGGCGTTTTTCTTCACCGTAAGAGTGCTAAGAAAATGTACAGAATTTAAGAAAAACTAGGTGGTGCATGGCGGGATTTGAACTTGGACTACCCGAATGGAAGTCCAAAAAGCGTTAGGCCACCGAGGCCTTTCTATTGAGAACTTGGTTATTTATAGAAATGAATGGAAAATCCACTCGATTATTTAATATTTGACAACCCTAATTATTGTGATTTAGCTACGAATATCTCCCAATTTAAACCTTTTTGATAAAATTGATAGAGATAAATTAATTAATATTAATTTTATTCATTAGAGGTGTAAAATAAATAAATACTAAGTCTATTAAATATCGTTTTAGAAGTGTAGGTATTATAAGACTAGGGCACAAATCCTTCCCAAAACTTTCCCCCTGATGTTTCTTCACCGTAAAATCATTCAAAAAATGTTAAGTTAGAAAAACTTATTGATAAACGTACGACGGAGTTAAAAACTAGACTACCGAAAAGTCCGAAGCGCTTACCACTAGACCACAGAGGCTCAAAAAAAGCTGGAATAATATATAAATAAAACATAATTAATATGACGCGAAAATCTATGATCATAATATGGTGTAGTTCACGTTTTACATCCTCTAAGCAAGTTTACAGTAAAATTGCTTGTAATAAATATCCCGGGAACATTCATAAATCGTGTATCGTAATGTCTTTGTTTGCTGTAACAAATTAAAGAATCGTCCAATTAAAATCCACCCACGCCTTTCAATACGAACGATGTACAAGTAAAGTTTGAAAGCTTTGCATGTTTCGAAGGAGCTGTTTCAAAATAGTTATAGAAAATTAGTTATTACATAACATTTTGTTTTATTAATCAAGGAAAAAACGGAGGAGGTTCAAGTCAATTCGAATGAACGTTCCTTTTTAGGGTTCCGTACCGTGCCCGCGACTTCTTCCGCTTTTTTATTTAATTATTGTATTTTAGGCATTTCTACAATCAAATTCTAAAATGAAAGTAGCCTAAGCCATTCCTTATTCAATCAGCAGTCTTCCAGTGTACTTTACCTAAGAAATCTGACCAGCCGTCTCAGTACAAACAGATAGACAGACAAACAAAATTCTAAAAAATAACTATTTTCGTATGTTCCTTGTAAAAGTGGCTATTTTAATATTATATACAAACACTTCAATTTTATTTATTTGTATAAGTTATGATTAATTTTAATCTGATTTACAAATGAATATCACGACACTAGACAAATTTAAGGCACATGGAGCCGCTGAGAAGAATATTTTTTGCTTTTGACAAATAAACCTCTGAATAGAGGCTGATTTTATGATTTATAGAACCCTCACACGATCCCAACTTCCCGGCATTTTGTTTTGATTGAGATTCCATTGAGAACTTATAAGATTGATTGTTCTCTACGGTGTGGGAGTTTTTGTTACCTGCCCTCGAGTGTAATTGTTCATCGTTAAGATGTGCTACAGATTCTCACCTTCTACACGTCTGACCGTAATTGACACCATTGTTTTGATTTTATCTATTTTTAAGGTTACGCACCTAAAGAGTAAAAAAACGGAACCCTATTACTAAGACTCTGTTGTCTGTCTATCTGTTTGTCTGTATCTCATAATCCGTGGTAGCTAGACAGTTGAAATTTTCAGAGATGATGTCTTTCTCTTATAACAACAAATACTAAAAACTGAATAAAATAAATGTGTAAAGTGTGCTCTGCAACAGCAGCAGCAGCAGCAGCAGCAGCAGCAGCAACAACTGCAGTTTCTACTGCAACATCTATGCTGAGTCAGTGATCCTTTTCCCAGTAATACAAGATAATTTAGTTGAATATTTTGTTAAATGCAAGATTACTTTTTTGTTGTAAAATTATTGTAACTGCCTGAGAATAAACGTTTTTTTATGTTTTATAGTCAATTCATATGAAAAGATGCATTTCAAATAAATTTTATTAGATACCAGCTGTCCCGGCGAACTACGTGTCGCCTGACATTCACAGCTAATATGCATTGACAGCTATGTTCCTTAAAATCTTGTATTTTTATATAAGAACCTACTAAGCCGCTCCTTAATACATCAGCTGCCTGCCAGTGAAGTCCCGTCAAAATCAGTCCAGCTGTTACAGAAATTAGAAATTAGACAGACAAAAATTCTAAAAAATAATGTTTTTGGTATATGTTCCTTGTAAAGATACTTACATAATATATGCATTTAGTTAAAAGCGTGTATTGAAATCGATATCAGTAAAAACTTAATATTAAAGAAACGAAATGCAATGTTGCAGATATTTGTAGGGTCATTCGTAATCCGTTACTAAATTGCCTCATCTTTAAATATTTATTGGTGAAGCAGAATCTAATTTCGTAGCCTTCCTTGAGATATGGATGTACTCAACGTCGATTGCCAGTAATTCCCATTTCATCGGGAACCCTCCGGGGCACAATGATACACTCGTTCTCGTAATACTTCTAACGGTTTGCATTCTTTTGAATATAAACTTCTACTACGAGTATTTTATATCATTTGCGTAACGTATTAAACCATCCAAGTTTTGCCCGTGTTGATCCGAGCCCTCTGTGTAGAATATACCTCCTTACCAGGCAGCTCGTAAGAGGTGAACATAAGTTAACTGGGTCACTACCAACATGGCCACTGGTGGTAGAGTGGTGTGCAGCAACTCGCCCGGGAAAGAATTCACCACCTTACCTATTCCTGCCGCCATAATGACATAAGCGGATAGCACACAGGATAGCGGCGCACTTACATCTATGACATCTATACCTAGGCCACGTGTTATTCTCATGTATAAGCTATATTATTGTAAAGTTTCATTCAAATCCGTTCTGTAGTTTTTTTGTGAAACAGTAACAAAATTACATCCATAGTCACAATATTTTAGATTTATAATATTAGTAGGATTTACGCTTGACTATACATATTGTCTGACATAAAATTAGATAGAACAAGCAGACGTTCATGGTTGTAAAAGATAACACACCTAAAACACTATTAATGTTATTGGCGTGTTGCTTTCTAATCATACACGAGAATATATCCAAGTAATTCCTTACATAAACATAAATTTAACGGTCAGAGTCCACAACACATAAATCTTTTATTGTGCCTTAAAGAAATTTACTAATACTCAACGCCTAGGAACTCGAATTCCCACCAGAAAAGTGGGGGTTTTGTCATGCTTCACCTGGAGATGCACGATGGAGTTAAATATAGTTGAGAAATTGATTCGAGCCATGCTTTGCTATCTCGGAACGATCCTGGCAGCGCTTAGATGTCGCGTCAGAAAGCGTTTATTTTTGTAAAGCGCTGGAGAGCCGCTTGAGGTTCTGGTACAACGTTGAACCAAAGGGTCGGGTATTAGTCACGCGCGAGTTCTCTTTAGATGGTATTTCTCATTAGGCGGCTCGTAAACAAGGACACTTCGACGCTTACTAATGTCCTCACGTTACAGTTTTATGACTATCAGCCCATTTTAAGATGCCGAATGGTCTTAAGCAACTGCCTTATAAATTTCTTAAAACGTTCATACGTTACCGTTATTCGAGTTAGTTTTGAGTAGCCATTGCTGTCATTGTCGTCGTTAATCTGTCTTTTCAACTTAATTTTAAATAACGTGACTTATGAATCTATTTAATTCTACGATTTCAATTATAAGTTATATTAAGTTAATTGCTTTTAGAAACATAAGTTACAAATTTTTACGTTTTTCAATTAAATTAGAAAGCGCTTAAAGCATAAAATTAAGTAATTGCTTTTTATATATAATGAAAATAGTATGTTTCAAAAACATAAAATAAAAAACGAATATGAACTATCTCGAGATAAATCCTAAGGCCGGCTATCTCACTCTTATATTAACGTTGTTCAGTTTAGAAAGAGGTAGCAATACTTATTATTCGAAATAGGTCGTTGTGAAGAGTGTAATCTGCAGATATTATTTAACTTAATGTAATAGCTTAAGCAAAAACTTTAGACCACTTTTTACGAAAATTGCACGGACGGAGGAGTATGAAATTTGGCACACGTATAGCTTATGTGTAGGAGAAGTGCGAAGTAAAAATTGTCAATAATAATGCTTATCAAGTACATTAAATCAATAAATAAAATTTTAAACACACAACTATACATTTGACACACACAAACACTAGTATTTGTTACACGCACACATAGGTACTCTTTGTCAAGTTGTTTGTTTTGTTTGTCATTTAATGTTTTTTAAGATTTTATAGTTCCGAATATAACGGTAAAGGACATTTAACAAACGATGAAAGAGATTTTACAAACAAAATGTTAAAATCGATAATTATCGCAAAATAACCCACCGTCCACAAGTCCGAATAAAAGCAAAAATGTGTCAAAAATATTATAATATATTTCATATATCTTTGTAGTTTGTGTGTTAAATTATCTGGTGTTTGGTCCTTTATTTTGCAATTATAACAAGTAGACAGGTAACCTGATCTAGACAAATATACGACGCTCTCATACTCCAACTTCGCCTCTGTGGAGCGTAGTCGGTGTCTGAGTTTGACGCAAGAGGTCCTAGGTTCGATTCTTGAGTAAGACAACTTGTTATTATTTAAAAAAAACGCAATTTTTCCTAAGATTCCACTCTAATTCCCGATCTGGCAACAGACTCACCACAGCTGTGGGACTTGATGGGAATATAAGTATGTACCTCTGCCAACTCCTTTGAGTATATGGCGAAATTTATTTTTAATTTTTGAATTTATCAACAGTGTTAAGATGCATTGCTAAGGTAATCATGGAACTTTAGGCTTTTTCTATATTTTCTACTAGCTGTGCCCGTGACTTCATACGCGTAATATTCATTCTAAAATAAAATTTAATGATTACATCAGCCGTTCCTTATTAGGTACATCAGCTGTCTGCCAGTGAAAGCCCCGTCAATATAAAATAGACAGATAGACAAATTCTATATTATAGACACTCTAATTTTATTTATGTGTATAGATTGGTAAATAGGTTGGTCATTTATGCTAACCTCTAAACACGACTTTGACCATCCATTATAATGGAATTAATGATGATCAATTATATCTACAGACGTTATAAAGGTAGGATAAATTAAAGCAGTAATACTAACTGAATGAGGAATGCAAACTTTAACTACACAGTCTTATGCATTACAAAAGAAAATTAAAGCGCAAATAAAAAATATTCTACCAGCAAGAACTATAATACCATAATTTATAAATCTTTTCGAAAAAAAACGTAATAATTTATATAACACTTAATTTCAGGTAAGTTTCTTTTTATTATTATCAGTAAACAACGTGAAAGCGAGATCAATAAAATGTATCAAATCTTAATAAAACATTGTAAAACGAAAGGGATCAAGAGGTGGGAGCAAAACAATGAATCACCACGCTTCAGTAGTATTTAGATGCATCTAGAGTTACGCGTATAAAGCACGGTCGTATTACGGCAATAAAGCGAGAGTAATTAATTCTATTCAACCATGACCGCTCTATCCAACCATATATTTAGCCACCAATTGAAACGTCCCGACGGTTGTCTGTAAGCTATTTCCGCAATTTCAAAATGCACAGATCGTGTACCGACAATAGGTTGTATCGCGTGGCGTCTAATCACGGCACAGACTACAGTTAGTTCCCTTCGGGCCTTACTTGCTCTGGTAATATGCGTGCGAACGATCCGATCTCCTCGACCAAAGCTGAAACCTATCGCATGATGCGTAATATCCGTAGCGAACTTGCGTTATGCGTATCGAGATTTGAAAAGGTGTTCATTTCATTAGATTATTCAGCTAACGTCATGATATATGAGAATAATCGTTCAGAATATTACGTATTCCACAAGGATTCAATGGCTTTTGAGATTGGATACGTGGGTTATCAATCATCTTTGCCTATATGGTGAGTAAATTCTTTACATAGAAGGTATAAAAAAACCCGGCTGAATCGGAATCATATACGTATGGTTCCGTACATAATATGTTGTCTATATAAACGGCGAAATTACCACGTTTTACACAAATAACTTCATTGTAATTGTTTATTAGTAGTTTAGAATTCCAGGAATGTATCAAGTGACAACTTCTTTACCGCGATCTAAATATAGCAAGGTTAAGGCATATATTGGGGGTCCCCATACAACGAATAATTCAACTTAATAATACTTAAACTATTCTACATTTTAGTATTTGTTGTTATAACCGCAACATAATTTGTGAAAATACCAACTGTCTTATCAAGGTTCATGACATACACCCTGGTGACAGGTAATAGGGTTAATAGTAGCTATATGATCACAGCAATGGGCAATACTACATCTTATATTTGAAATTTTCATAATTTTATCTATATATCTAGTCGGATGGTTAGCATTAATCACTTCAAAGTTTGTAGTCTGTATATAAAAATAATATATATACAGACAACTTACGATAAAGACATCTGTGTTACCTCTGCTGAGAATCGAGCCCCAGGCTAGCGGATCGGTGAAGTTGTACGCGTCCGCTAACGACCTGTGCCTTTGGAACGAGGCGTCTATGACCTGTAGGACATAGGTTACGTATTATGCCGTTTACTGAAGGGGTTCCTGTGGGAAAAGTAATAAACAACAGTATTATTTTACTTATTAAATTTAATAATTTATTATTAAGTCACTAATCATATGATATAACCGCCTCAGCAGGTGTACCATGAGCAGGTGGATGATACATTGATTGGTAAAAGTAGTTCATAATACGTAGAAATGTTGAAACAACGTCCATTAGACCAGTAGCTTCTATGGTGTAGGAATGTGATGAAACGATTGACGAGTGAACCATTGAATTAATACAAATCGTCAGATTATTCAAATTCTGCAGTCATCAGATTCGGTAAAAATTTTTACAATATTTTTTTCCAATTCTGCGATCAAATATAAGTTGTCACAGTTGCCATATCTCGGTCTGGAAAGTAGGTTATTTAGGCAAATAGATATTAATAATAATAATATTAAATAAAAAAAATCTTACTAAAATAACAGCTAAAACAGCTAAAGCAGTTTTAGTTTTATTAGTTTTATAGTTTAGTTTTTATAGTATATGACAGCGAACAGGCACACGGGTCTCCTGATGGCAAGAGACAACCGCAGCCTATAGACACCATAGAAGTTGTAAGTTCGTCGCTGCCCTGTGGTCGGGCTGTTAGACCTTATGTGCAAGTTTACCGGCTACCCTCTGCTGGGACCGGAACACGACAATGTCATTATGGCGGCAGGAATAGATAAGCACATTTACAAAAGAAAGTTATTTTGTTTGATTTTAAATAAGAATATTAAAATTCCGCCTTTAAATTTCTTACACATTTTTGCAGATGGTACTATATTAATAAAGTTAAACAGAAATAAGTGATAAAACAACATATTAAAAAGAAAATAGACACTTATTCTCGAACATGGTATCGTTACCGTGCTATTGCAGCCAACTTATAGATAGATGTGAGTAACATGTAAAATATGTTTTTAAAAACATGGACCTTCTAAAACATTTTTATTAAATAAAACTTTTAATGGGATAAAGAAGCGAACAAGCACAAGGTAAGAGACAAGCGTGGCCTATAGACAACATACATATATGGTGTGTTGCTGCCCTGTGGCTGGGATGTTAGGCCTATTGTGCAAGTTTACTGGCTACCCTATCTTCCGAACCGGAACACGACATTATCATTATGACGATAGGAATAGGTAAGGTAACCCAACCCGGGCGAGTTGCTGCATTGCACTTTACCACCAGTGGTCTTGTTGGCAATGGCCTTATTAACCTATACTCGCCTCTTACTACCACCAGAGAATTCGAAAAGTAAATAAAATTAAAATAGTTTTCGAATGTAAAAAACAGATTGTTCATTGTGAGATTATATTACAAGTATTTGCGATATAAGGTATTAATAACAGTTCCAACAGAACTAGAGTGCCAAGAATTCTAAAGGTAGTTAATTGGATACAAACGTTAACACAGCTGTACCATAAGGTATCATTAATATAAACTTGTTTGGATAAATTAGAATGTTAATTTTTATATTTACAGCGAAATGTGCTTCTTAGTCAAGCGATGAACTGGCGCCGATTCGACCTTCCGATCAATTAAGCTTTTACAAGTTGTAGCCGAGACTCCTCTGTGTGTTTTGTCGTCTCCACATAGTTTCGTCTTGTGTTCAGAGATGCTATCGTCGGATGGAGTTACAAGGTTTACTGTTTCATGATCCGCTAATAATCTGATAAGATACTGTGGCTCGATACTGTTGTAAAATTATTTTCTATAAGTTTCATAAATAAAAAAAATATTTTTTAGTAGATTTTTCTATTTCACACATTTATTTTGTGTGTTGTGTAGATTTAGATTAAATATTTTAAAGGTTTAAAATTAAATTTATTTATTATTATAGAGTTAAAAAATAAGCTTAAGAATTATAATAAGGATCATAAAAAAATTTGTAATTAATAATTATTACAATATAAAATAATTAAATAATAATTAGTAATAATTATAAATCATTTATCAAAACACTTGCAGACAATTATGTTGTACAATTTAATTTAATATTTTTGTAACAACTTTTTAACACACATATTCCGCAAATAAATATTTTTTATTGCTTTCAACCACAATAATGTATTTATTAAGCAATTAATAGATATAACTTTATAATAAAGCTTTGTTTTATTTCAAAATATAGTTATTAAATTTTATTACCATCCCAATGATTACATGATTTTAATTATATATTTTTATCATACCAATCTACAAGACCATCTTGAATGTTATCATTAACATTTATGAAGGAGTTTCTATAAAATATCGTTTATTGAAAGTTATATCAGAAGCAAATAATTTATTTAATTTATACCTACAATTATTCGTCTATAATAAAAATATTTTTTTTGAAATGGATTAAAATTTTATTGCTCATTAACCACATTTTAAAACAATTATTCAAGTTTTAAAACTTTTTAAAACTTGGTAAACCGGCCTCGGTATCTGTTCGATACATTTTATTTCCATTATCAGCTAATTTTGCCAGACATTGTCTCAATAGTAATAACGTGGAATTACAAGACAGTTAATTAGAGGCTGCCATTGGGGCGTTGCCTTGTTCTGAGCTTTGAACCGAAGTTATAGTTTCGTAAGTATCCACTCGAACAACCGCACGTATGATTTATGGTTCAGCCGACGTTTTCAGATCGAACCCTTTGTGCAATGACAAATTATGCTACCGCAGTTTACATTTATCCCACTATTTATAAGAATAAATGCAGTAAATTTGATACGGCTGGATATTAACGACCTTAATAGAAATTCTATTGTTGTGTACAAAGTGATTTGTATTTTCTGGTTTTGCAAAAACAGGTCGATTGCACGTTTTACTTTCTTATTCATGTCATCTTACTAATATTATAAATGCGATAGTTTGAGAGTATGGATGTATGTTTGTTACTTTATTAAGCAAAAACTACAGGATGGATTTGGATGAAACTTTACAGTACGGTAGCTTATAGAGAGTAATACAAAAGCGGCTCTTTAACAACTACATCAAAAAGAGGGTATGTTTTTACGTAATAATTATTATCAGTTCGAAAAATTTACTCTTACACATTCTAATCTGAAACATTACAATAATTGAAGCTAATAACGCTTAAGTCATGATCCTAAAAAGTTAAAAAGCTTTCCAAGTGCAAGCTACCAACATAGATGTTATGAAAATAAACATTAACATGTCCATAACCACGGATGATTAGATAAATGTGCATGAGCACCCACGATTAGTCGACGAGATTGGGCCGCATGATATGACAGGTAGCAAATCCATCGCCAAATCAGTCACAAATCCAATCTCGGACATAGTTATGTTTTACGTGTATACTGGAAAAAATTATAAGAAACAGTTGCCCTAGCTGGAAATCGAACTCGCGACCTCGTTCGTCAAAGACGCAAACTACTCCGCCACAGAGGAGATTAAAATGGGCAGGTATAAACGAAAAAGTATTGGTGGTTGCTTTGTTACGAAGGCAAATTCCATTTAAAGGGCGTTAGAACATATTTCGAATTTAAATTCGATCCCGTAGATCTTCATACCGCTTCATACTTCATAGTTTAGTGCGGGCAAACTTAAGGGAAGAAAAATATTTGTACGATACTAACCTCACCTAATTGTTTTGCCCGTCTGGAAATCCTCTACTAACACTTAAGCTTAATGGCATGGAACTGTAGTACAAATTGACTTTAAGTATCATTACGAATCTTTTCCCCCTCTCCATAAGGACCATCTTCGTCTAATAAGTCAAGGAATATTATAAAAAAAGGATTAGTGAAATCGGTTCAGCCATTATCAAGTTCTGCGCTTAGCAACACATTTATCTACTTTTATTCATCATACCCTGGTACCATTAATAAATTTTCCATATTGAACACACATCTCCATAACAATACGATTACAAGCAAGATTTTGTTAAGACTCGTACATAAAGGTTCTGAGGCCCTGGTACTTGAAATAAACACTTATAAATCTCCTCTGTTATATTTAATCACCAGGGCCCTCACAGAGCGCACGTTCCCAGTTGAAGTCTGAATTATTTTAATCCTCTGCACCAAGATATAGCGAAGCTTTGTAGGTCCCTAGTAAATCAGCTTAACGGATGGATGGGGCGTTCGGTATCTTCCTGCCTTTTGTTCGCAGCAAATGTGACTCTGGTTTTATTTCAACTTTTTAGGTTTTTGTGCAACTTTGTAATAATGTTCTCTGTGTGAATTACCTTTAAGGCAAGAGATGGTGTTAATTTATCTTTGGCAGTTAGTATGTTTTATTTTTATTATTAAAGTCTCGTACCCAGAGGGTAAAAACGGAAGCCTTTTACTAAGACTGCAGTCCGGCCGTGTGTCTGTCTAATATATAACAAAAAATACAGGAAAACAGAATAAAATAAATATTTAAGCGGGCTCACATACAAAAAATGTATTTTTGGCGTTTTTTATAAATAACAGTAGAGAAACCTTCGTATGCGGCTTCGACTTCTTCGAAATCGCAAATGGCTATTTTTTAATAAGTGATAGCTTAGTACAACGATCTTCAACTAAGCTGGTGGAAATATAATTTTAATTATGTAATATAAACACTAGGTACCATTTTTTTGGATTTGTTTAGTGCCCCATTTGCTGATAGACTTGCCACCATTCACATCATGCGATCTAATATCGTCTGCTAATTGTGGGTGCATTAGTATGTACCTCTGCCTCCCCCTTTCGGGAATATGAGCATATTTATTTATTTTTAGATTTTACAACTAATCTTTGTATTTTTCCAAATATTTATAGTAGCCTACGCTTTCCCTTAAGAATATTTATATCGAAACCTTTGGCATTCATCTTAATCTTTTTATTAGATTTAGAATAAGAAGCTATACTTCGAAACAAAGCACGTTAAACGGATGATTTGAAGCCATTTTATATTAGAATATAAGCTATGTGGAGATTAGCGTACATTATAATTACAATTTTAAATCTTCAATTGTAAAGTACTTATATTTTTAGTGTAAAAATCAACGTGTTTATATGAAGAAAGTAATGCATGTGGAGGAAACTAGGCAAGTACTAGAAATCGTGACACTTTACACTTGATACTCTTTGCTTATTTGGAACGGGTTTGGCGTGAAGATATGTATGTAGGATTGTACTCGTACATCTAAGAGTGGTTATTATATAATTTGTCAATAGTCCATATTTTTATTCAAAATAGTGGGTTAGTAGTCGTTTGGAAGGAATTTGTTTCGCCCGAAACGTTCCAAACGACACTTTTAAAAATATTATTTTTTCT
>DVZL01003719.1:0-13659 GCA_018236625.1 Lasaia peninsularis
CCATGTCTTTCTTGAGTAGGCTTTTTGCAGCGGTAACCGATATCCACGCGGGCGAAGCCGCGGGCGTCCGCTAGTTGTTTATAAATAAGACTAGTGGCCCAGTAGGTGATTCGCTACGTATAAAGTGAAATATTAAAAAAAAAATTGAAACATCAAATTAATTTATTCAAACAAAAAAAAAATGTTTCAATTTGACCAGTTTACAAAATGCTCCGCCATTTATTGAATTCATTTATTACAAAAAATGTGATAAATTAAAAACGGTTCTACCGATTTTGTGCAAACTTCACATAAACCACCTACTTAATAGTCCAAATAAAGCCTAAACATTTGGTTTGGATCGGTGAGCCCTTTCATGAGTTATAAAATTACAACGAAAAGTGGCTTTGATTTTACATGTATATAAATGTATAGCCACAGAGTATGTATTATGTATAGTAATGTCATAGAAGTGCCAAATTGTTAGCTATGAAGCTAAAGGTACTCTGGAGATTTCGCTCTTATCTACTATGTTTTGACAGTGGTGGCAATTCCTCTGCACGCTAACTAAACTTATTTTAAATACATGCTGTCTCTTCCCAATGAAATAAAAAACGAAAGATATAGAACATTTTGGTCACGTCAAATTAGACAGAATACATTGAACGACATTATTTTTAGCTTTACTATACTACCTAAAAAGTCGCAAATTTTTAGACGTCATCTTCTATACAAATAAATAAAATTGAAGTGTCTGTATATAACATTAAAATAACCGCTTTTTACTAAATGCATATTATTATGTGAGTAACTTACATATTTATACCAAAAAAATATTTTAAAGAATTTTTGGCTCTCTATAGTTGCTAATCTCTGAAATGGATGGACCCATTTTGACGGGTCTTTCACTGACAAACAGCTGATGTAATAAGGAATGGCTTAGGCTACTTTTATTTTAAAATTTTATAAAATATAGTAATTAAATAAAGTCGCGGGCTCAGCTAGTCTTTTATACAAAAAGCGCTAGTTTGAAATGTCAAACTAAGACTTTTCTATTAAGTAACATTATAAACCTAAAATTAAAATTAGTAAATATTTTTATTAATTACTTGTACTGTTCCACATTAATTTTCCTGTTTCATTTTTAAAGCATCATCAGGGCAAATTGTGAAAAATTTCAACAACGAAGTTCTGCCAAATGCAGTCGGTGTAAAGTTTGAATTATATAAAATCTTATAAATAGCTAATAATTCAAATAAGGCATTAATAAATATAATTAACATTAGCATCATCATCATCTTAGCGTTAATCCTTATCTAAAGTAAGGAGACCGCGGGTCCGCTTTTCTACTTATACTCCTCTAGTTCGCACGGTCTTAGGCGTCTCTTATTATTATTAATAGCTACACCCGTGTAATAATAGTCTATCCGTACCCGTGATTAATACGGGACACTTTAATAACCTCAAAGGGATCGAATGGGCCCAAAAGCGATCTAAAGGTTATAGATCAAAGGGACATGATGATGAGATCCATACCGAGTTTCATTGAATGTAAACTAGCACGCTGTAACTAATATTTTTTAGGGTTCCGTAACCAAACGGTAAAAATGGAACCCTTCTACTAAGACTCCGCTGTCCGTCTGTCTATGTGTCTCTCTAAAACTAAAGTTTTCATAGATGATGTATTTCTATTGCCGCTATAACAACAAATAGTAAAAAACAGAATAAATTATATGACTAAACGTGATGTCTGCTATTTTTATAGATGGTACGGAACCCTTCGTGCGCGGGTCCAACTCCCACTCACCGGCTGAGTTTATAAATACAAAAACCTAACCGATTTAAAAAAAAGGAAGAGGTTCTGAAGTCGTCGTAATCTTTATTGGCACACTCGAGAGGATTTGGCCATTTTATTTATATTATACGAGTAATTATACATGGATAGGTTCAGAGTTGATCACATATAAATTTTATGGCGATTGGTTCAGTACTTTCTCGATGTATGAATTTAAAAAAATGCCTTAATGACATATTAACCAAGTTGAAGTCAGATTTTTTTGCAGTTTTACTGAGTTTTAGTTATTACAATACAAAAACTTCAAAACATTCGTAACTTCAAAACCAGAGGAGCACCGCAACTGACAACTGTCACGTATATATATAACGTGAACATGAACTTGCTACATGACTTTGATATACGATATTTTTAATGACAACACGTATATAGACATTGTATACTTCAGGAACATAATAGATAGCATGATATTTATGCAAATCTTGATATCAAAAACAATAAATCACAAACGTAAACAAAACACTCCGCCACAAAAGAGCCGAGGCCTTTGGTCTATGGCCATGTTATTTTCATATCTCTTTGACGACATCATTTATTTTCGGTCTCCATAAAATATGTAAACGATGTACCGTTGAAACATTTTTAACCGACTTCAAAGAAGGAGATTACGAGTGCCTGATGAAACAGCCTATTAACTCTAGCCTTAAACATGGCTGGGTTATAATTGTTGTATATAATAATAACTATAAGAATTATATAAACTAGGTTATTTAGATACACCTCTATATAACCTAATACCTCTGTGGTGTAAAGGTACGGCTGTCTCCTATTAAGAGATAGCCTTGGCCGCGTATGGTCCCGGGTTCAAATCCCGAGTCGGGCAACTTTTCTTAAATGTTTTTTAGGTTATTCTGAGTAAGCATTACATTGGCACATCATGGGCTCTAGTACCTTGGCTAATTGTGGGTGTTCAAGTATGTCTACGTGATGACCTACGAGTCGTGGATATACTAGCACACTTAAATCTACCCCTTCGGGGATAATAGGCGTAAAGGTACTTCTACTTTTTATATATATAGATATATGTAGATAAACGTAGATCCAGTTGATTAACATTATATGTTTTTGTTTATATTTCACAAAGTACAGAACCAATTGACAAAAAATTCATAAGCTATGCCAAACACAAAACAATATTTTTAAATACATACAAAAGAAGAACATTCAGTCCGATCAATAATAGCATCCTTTTTTTAAATCAGTCAAAAAAACTAGATAACACTTCTCAAGTTTGTCAGAAATATACCAAATAACAGATTTTTTTTAATCAAACAATATTTGTTTCCTGAGTCTCCAAGTAAGTACGTATATACCGGTATATCATGCAACATCCAATACTTACAACGATCAATTTTTGTATAAATGTAGGTAATCGGTTTCTCCATAATACAATTTTTTAATATTTTGTATTTAGATAAATTTTTACTATCAAAATTGATTTTGTTGATAATCCGATTTCTCATAGAAAAATGCATTTAAATAAAGAAAATATGTCGCTAGAAGGCGCAAAACACTATTTCACCAATTTAATAAGTAAGAAGTAATTCTTGTACAAAAAAGTAATTCCAAATATATAATCTCAATTTCGAAAACGGCTCCAAAGATTTTGATGTAATTTAGTATGAGAGGAAATTTCTATCTAGATTGTTTTACCGTGAGAAAATAGTGATGTTCATTCAAAGGCAAAGAAAAAAAAACTGAGGCAAGTCCGTCATCCAGATCTTTACAACGGCCCGAGTAAAGCTAGGTCACTCAGTTAGTGTAACATTCAAACAATAAGACAAATAGTCCCCAACCGTGAAAGCTACCGTTCGAACAGTATCAGTATACAGGAGCGCCATGTCAAGGATATCAAGTGTCATAGTAGGTTTGTACACTTCCTTTCGAATCCCCTTTAAGGGTATACCATAGACAATTTAAGATGGGATGCGAGGCCGCCTCAACTAATACTCTATGGCCACCGTCTTAAACAAAACGTATTATCATCCAAACCAAACACGTATGTTAAATTTCAGCTCAAATTTTGAGGATGAACAGTAGCTGGTTAACCGAGAGCTTCTCGTGTCTTTGATAAATGCATTCTTTCATGTGAAAACGAATTACCACGAAGATGACATAAGTCTAGACTCTAGAATCTAAATAATTAAAAAGGACTATTGAAATATCTAAATTCGTAGGAACCGTTGCAGCCGTTTTGTAGAATACATAGAACACAAAAATTGCTATTTTAGGTTAAAATACAGTCTTAATACGTTAAAACCTCGAAAAGCAGTATTTATGATTCACCAATTTTTTTATTTTACGCATTTTCTTTGCTATGTACCTAAATACTTTACTAACTACGCATCGTTTACCCATATTTTATTATTTATTAGTAATTTTCAATAAAAACATAGTTTATAAAGTTTAGAAGTACTTCTAGTGGAAATAGAACATTTTAAGTAGTGATTGGCATGTTTTTAATAAAGAGGCTTATGTTCAGAGCGGGTTTGGTATTTTTGTACCATCATGAAAGGTGTGTGTACCTGTTTTTAAGCATATTATCCGGCACGAAGACGTTCCACCAGGAAGGTCGCTTTTGACGTACGTACGTCGACGGGTCGCTCTCCTCATCGGTGTCGTTGCCACCAGATTTTCGCCGTTTCTTACGCTCCAGCTGTAACTTGACAGCCCAGGAGCGTCTCCTGCCTTTGTCGCTGTGTCCGTATCCGTCTGTCCCAACGGGTGCGGCCAGAGACGCCCGGCGAGGCGCTTCGGGCGGTGGACCATCAAACTCGTTCAGTTTTCGATATCGCTCAGCAAAGGTGGCGTCTGAGGCCCTACGCCCATTGGAAGCGGACGGAGAGAGTTTCTTTTGAGCGGGACTGCTGAAGGTGTCGTCATCGTCTGTGTCATCGTAGGTCTCTTCGCTGAAACGTCGAGGAGTTTCATCGATGGCTTCTTGTAAGCTCGCCAGTTGGAGGCTCGGTCGGTGAGTGCGCAAGCCACGGGGCAACCTTGTGGGTCGACCCTGAAGCCTCGCCAGCGCCAACGGTACCGGCGATTCCGTTAAGGTTGGCTCACTCCCACTCATTGTAACTTTCACTGGCACTGGGTTCTTAAGACACACCACACTTAGTACTGTTTGACAAGGTCACCGTTTTCATATATTTCACTCATTTTATGATCAAATCACTTTGGAGATATTAGAAATACATTTTCTACAACGAAAATAATGATAAAATTTCGAACTCAAAATGATGTTGTGGTCATTACGGACGATCAAAGAAATGTTAATTAAAATATCATAAATTAGATTGGATCCGTGCGAGCTTCACTCGGTATAGTTATTTGATTTTATAAATGAAAATTTAACGAAACTGAGCGTAATTAATTAAACCAGGCTACAACCATTAATGCGGTAGGAAATTTAAATCAAATTTAATAGCGCTTCCCAAAATGGACAGCAAATTAGGTCAATAATATAGGTGTGTAACTGTTGCCCGCGGCTACACCCGCATATCAGCTTTAGAGATATAAAACTTTAAAGTATCCAACTGTATTATTCATATTGTACGCCTAGAAATTTTGCTCTTGAATCACTTTATCTATTAAAAACTGCATCGAAATCCGTGGGGCGGTTTAAAAGATCTAAACATATAAAGAATGCGACTTTGTTTAATACTGTGTAGTGAAAGTCCTTCCTCAATAGAAGCTAACGTCAAAAGAGGAGTAGGTACGAACGCGAAATTTTATGTTTAATATTTTCTTAACCTAAGGTTTTGGCCTATCCAAAGATATACATCAGGAAATTACTTATGTCTTGTATATACGCACCCTTAGTAATACAAGGGCACAATCCAAAAAAGGAGTTTTTAGCTGAAGGGCGTTCAAAGATTCTGGATACCTACATAGCAGCTATTTTTAAAATAACATGCTTATTATTTAAGTTATAACTGTGAAATTCAGGAGATTTCTCTTTTCGTCAGCGCTAACTGGTAAAATATCATTTTATGCCCTCAGCATTTAAAATCACAGTATACAAAATTTGCTACTTTATCACTACATATTATAAAACAAAGTCACTTTTTCTGTCTATCCCTGTGTATGCTTTATCTTTAAAACTAAGCAAAGGATTTTGATGCGTTTTTTTAATAGATAGACTAATTCAAGAGGAAGGTTTTTATGTATATAACATGTATAGTATATCCGTGCGAAGCCGGGGCGGGTCGCTAGTCCCTTATATATTACTGAAGGTGCGTCATATACTTAATAGCACTAGTTGTATGACTCATTAAAATATTCATACTTTTCTTACACTAAACATTTATCAATACGCCTGAAGGCTGACCAGAAATCTACTTTTGCACACTTAAACTAAACAATTGGAGCTGTCAAATTGAATCGTTCAGACATTTGCCATATTCATAGATCATTACTCATCATCATCACTAACAATACCATTACTAAATGCTTTAATTACAAGAAATTAATAAAAAGCAGCGTCTCATTGCTCAGATGAGATAACATCATGGTAGACAACACAAACGAGCTAATATCTTGTCTATGTACTACGTAACTCCTATTTTGCTACACTATGGTTTATCTCTCTGGAGAAACCTGGAGTTCAATTTTTAATATTCTTTACTCTATGGTTTAAATGTCTTTACTGCTTAACATAAATAGTCACATTCTATATGCAAGCCAAATAAAAAAAAACATAAGTAGCCACGGTAAAATGCGTGGCAAAATTAAGTATCTCACAAAACACAAAACTAAAAGTCTTTAACACCTATGTAACGTCAGTTCCAAGAGTTAATTCTATTAAAATGTAGGTATAGACTTTTGGACCCAGCCATACATATCCAGCAAACAAAATTACGGTCAAAGCTCGAAAATACTATATTCATCTAAACCACTTAATCAGATGGCAATCTATATCTAAATATTTTCCAAGTACCTATTCTTTAATATTTATACTAAAATTATTTCTAATAAAGAAAATAACGCATACAAAAGACAAAGGATTAATTTTAGCCCCTGTGATGACAACGGGTCGGATACTTCAATAATATGAAAAAGTACAAGAGTTGTTTATTTAAAATATGAATATGGGGTAGTTTTACCAAGCGCCGAAACGATGAAAAATATAGACCATACAATAGTGCCTACGGAACTTTGTATTAACCGTTACTTATGCCGATTCCGCGAACACAAGTTACGAAAAATCGCCCAACACGCAAAATGCAAACATTTCACTTCAAAAAAACTGGCCAAGAGCGAGTCAGACTCGCGCTCAAAGGGTTCCATACCATTATCTACAAAAACGTATCTTAATAAATCTTTATGTATTTGTTTTATTCTGCTTTTAGGATTTATTTGTCGTTATAGCGTTAACAGAAATACGTAATCTACGAAATTTTCAATTTTCTATCTATTACTATTATTATCGATATACGGACAGCAAAGTCTGAGTAATAAAAATAAAACGGAACCCCGTTTTCACCATTTGTGTACGGAACCCTAAAAAAAGAGATTTCCTTTCGAGTGTATTGCGTTAATCGAGTTGTTCCTCATGGGGACAAGTGTCAGCGGTATGCCTTATAAGCAGGTGCAGCTTTCGTAACTGCATCCTCGTCATCGTCTCACGCGCGGGGAAAGTTGCCGCTTGTGGCGTCTCGTATTACGAAGGTCGAGTTTATTTCTATCTACCGGTGATACATTTGAACCGTATAAATAGAAAAAAATAAAAAAACCAGCCGGTTTTTTAGTTATCTAGCCAAGTGCGAGTTGAACCCGCGCACGAAATGTCTCATACCATTCCGAGGGAAAAATCTATCTATTTATTTTATTCTGGTTTGGGTATTTATTGTTATAGCGACAACAGAAATACACCATCTGTGAAAATTTCATCTTTCTAGCTATCGCAGTTCATGACATACAATCTGGTGACAGAAAGATAGATATACGGACAGCAAAGTCTTACTAATAGGGTTCCTTTTTTACCCTTTGGATGCGGAACCCTAAGAAACATAAATTTTATAGCTGCTCAACTCCTCAGTCATAACGTAATGTTACAGATTGAAAAAAAAGTATTTTTTTAAATCTCTAAAATATCGTGGACTTACATTTTAAAAATAGAATTTACTCTCGATAAGATTATATAACTAATTCGAAATTCAAATTATTCAATTTTTATAGACGAATTCATTTTTCATATATTTTAAACACGTATTAGGTAATTTAAACTTTTTTTTAGCTTAAATTTAGAATCCGTCTGCATGTTTGCCACCACAGTGACCGAGCGTTATATTTGGACGAATTAGATGTAACAATTATCGAGAAAAGGTCGCCGGTTATATAAAAAAGGCTCCACAGCTAAAGGAAGCTTAACCTTATCAGAAATAACAGTTTATATATAGACTGTATCCGTTATACACATAATTATAAGTAAGACGGTTCTATACGCCTGACACATATTTATAAATAAATTGCTTGTAGGTATATATATTTATATTATCCAATTAGCTATGCCCGCGACTTCATCTACCTTTTTATTTATTTTTTTCTATTTTATATATTTCTAAAATAAAAGTAGCCTAAGCCATTTCTTCTTATTTCAGCTGTCTGCCAGTGAGAGTCCCGTCAAAATCGATCCAGCTATTTCAGATATAAGCAGGTACACAGACCAAAAATAGAATTTTTCATATCATCATATCATGTCGGTAAATATTTGATTACCCAGTCTCAATTTGGTATGACATTTACATCCTTGGTGTCTTAAAAGCGGCGGCTATTTCTTACCAAATAGTCTCCTTCATAAGCCTATCAATTACAATAAACACAAATAGTCAAAGAAACGCAGTGAAACTGCAAAACTGACTGCAATTTCATTATCAAAAAATATTCAATATTAATTATAGCTTAAAAACTTATGGTTGGATATTAATGAAATTATCTTACAAAAAAATAGTCATCAAAATCTATTCATAAAACGCAGAGTATTCGCATAACAAACTATAATCGAATCAAGAACCTCCTTTATTAAAAGTCGGTTACAGACGCAAAAACCTAATACAAACATTATACGTCATTGGTGAAACTCGTTTTATTCTCCTCTACGTCACCCCAAGACAGAGCAGTCTTCAGATGACGTAGAGGCGGTCCCGTGGTACGAGCCCACTAATACCTAGAAAATGATCAGATGTTTGCGACGGACGGTCGGACATATAATATCAAGGTCGGACTTCAATTGTGTTTATTAATCGTCCCTCATTGACTTAATAAAAAGCTTTATTATTAATAGCAACATGTTTTTAATTGCGTGAGTGCATGTAAACATACGAGATTCCAGAGACAATATATTCATGTTCTTGTCTATGAGTGATTAGCTAGAGAAAAACGTTTTCACGATGAGCGTTATTCTTAAGTTAATTTCTTTGAGTGGTTGACAACAGACAAAGTTATTCACCGTAAGCTGCTAGCCACCTTTGACGAGATTCGCTACACACTGTCCTTTTTCAATTTCTGTTAAAGCCAAATTGTACTGTTAATTATGTGCCCATTTAGCCAAAAACACGAATACCCTATTTTTTAAATTGCGCTCTTATATTACTGTAAATGCGGTTTGTATCAACTCAGGTGACTCGATGCACCAAGTCACCAGATTATAGTATCAACGCAGTCGTCACATCAAACCCAAGCCAGTTTATATCATAGCAAGAAAGTGCACCATCAGACCACCAAGAAGACCACCACCAAGCACAAACATTAATAATCCAATTAACAATCACGTTTTATATAAGTCAAGGGTATAAAAAACATATGTTCCGGCCGTTACATTGCGATGTAAGAAAAAAATAAACTTGGCCGTTTGTCTAGAGGCAAACAACATACAGATTACCGAGTGATTAATGTCGGATCCAATGTCGTCAAGATAATCTTATAAGTAACCTAAGTATAACGGAAGCGTTCTAAGAAATAATAAATATCTTTGGACAAACCACACGGAATGGTTTAACACCGAAGTGAGAAGGTTGGGTAGTAGAAATGTGAAAGTTAGTTAATCTATAAAAGTCATAAGTGGTTGCTGATGTAACAACGGGCAGACCCTAAATAAACCCTTAGAGCTCGAAGGTTAAAAAATTTCGCACGCGTATTTCTTTTTATGCGATAGACACTCATTAAGGGAGAATTTTCCAAAATTCAGCCCCAAGGGAGTGAAATGGGAGATAAGAATAGTTAACTTTACTTCAATATCCGAGCGCTAACGAGGGCAACACCTAGTGCTAAAATGGATATAACTAAACGATATCGTCTATATATACCAGAGATAATGAAGGATTCAATGGTAAAAGAATTTTTAAAATCAGGCTAGTAGTTGCGGAGCTAATTCAATGCAAACAAACAATTCAATATCTTCTTATAATATCAGCCTTTCTTAACTTATTAAGAAAGCTCACACAAAAGCATGTTAAGAATCGAATCCCACTCCATTTTGAGGAAATACGACAAATTACTTTTGGAAAATAGATTTTTTTTAAATTTTCGTTATTATCTTTCGTCTTCTATCTTTTATTGATTACCAACAGACAATCTTTGTTTAATCAAAATTTTAATCAATGTAATGCATAATTTTGAGACATATATAATTTTAAGACATCAATATTAAACATATTAAAAATCACTATGAAATATTAAAAAACACAAGTATACAAATATATAAGTCTCACTCGGATTTGATTAATGAAACTGTTAACATCGATGTCACTCATATGAATAAAAAAATTAATAAAGTAGAAACAATAAACACATGGCTCAGTATGCTAACACTTTCGATCGCTTCCTCGCTTTCCATCAAGTGAGTTACGAATCATTACACTAAACCATAAATCATAATAATTTGTGTTTGTACAAATTATATAAACTTTCTAATACATGTACCTACTATAAACTAAATATGATTCGTTCTTGTAAATATTGTAACTAACAACAAACATAAAACTTACACATAATAAGACGCACATAAACATTTTTGATGAATCGATTTAACGTAGAAAATAAATATTGCGTGACCAATCCATTACAACGCTGGAGTGTAAATTGCACTAAATTACATAAACACGATTTCCATTTCTCAATACACGCAAATGGACAACTCCATACATCCTGACACAAGTTGAGATGCAAAATATTTCAATTAGCAGATACAAATCGTGATTGGAGTTATGAAACCGTCTTAAAATCACCACCAAAAATATATGTAACCTATAATCTACATAATCCATTGACCGCCTTTGGTCAAGTATTTTTGTTTCTAGTTGCTGATTAAATTTACTCTAACACCCATAACACGAGTATATAATTTGCTTACTTTAAGATTAGGTAAAAGTGATGGTATATGACCTTCTCTGTTCACGATTAGCATAAAATGTGAGTTACCATATTTTTTGTATTATCCGTTACAGATCACAAGTCGTAACAATTCAAAAACACCAGACAGTGTGTCTTTCGTCTTTGAAATTATAGAGATGGTGTCGAGTGCTAATGTTTTTAGACAATATATATTATTTGTATTGTTAGGTGTTAGCTTTATATGAAACAAAAAAGTACACTCGTGGAACTCTGGACTGAAAGTAACGTTGAAAGATATTTTCACGATCACAACGCCAACCTTCATGGAGCACTCATTATTGATTTCAATAAACATCAAAATAATAGCCAACTGAGGAGACTACGATAATGTGATCGTGACGAAAACATTTCCATGAATCAAGTCGAGTATACAGATCTCGATACACGTCCACAAACAAAGACTTTAGCTGGAGCAAAGAGCGAATATTCAATGTGTCCACAGCACGCAACTGCATGGAATACAAATGATTTGTTTACCATACCGCCTCACTGAGACAAAGGGTATAATGACACAAATAGGAAGCGTTCGAGTTTAAGGCGTATTTTATTACAATCACTACGTAATAAGGGAAACACGTGAGATAACGTGGCTTTTCCTTTTCAATCGACTTCGAATAAATTTGTGCGCTGTAAAACTACAAGAGACCGACTTTAATTTATTTACAACTATTTGAATAAATTTAAAGGTTGATTTATTTTAGCTTTCCTTACTATTACACTGTCATATATCGATCCGTTGGTCTAAGCGGTGGGCTTCTACATTAGTCCTAATACCCTGGCCACAGGACAGTGACACAGTTATAACATATGTGGTGTCTATAATCCACGGTAGTCTTCTATTAACAGGATAGCTGTATGATCGTCCGTATGTCAGGTCACATAAAAGATTAAACTTCCAATTAATATAGTACGTCTTCAATTGAATTAAATTTAATGCAAAGCAGGATAAGTCGCGGAGGTAAGCTAGTGCAAAATAATTGTAATAACGGCAAGTGTGAAATGCGAATAAACTTAACGGCACTTAGCAGCGGTCACTTTATTTTTTAATTATATACAAGTTAACAATGCAAGTGTTTTATGTGTTTTGCGTTGTTGCAGAAAAATTTCATTCAGTTACTTTTTTATCGAAATCGCCTCTGTGGTAAGGTGTAGTCGGAGTCCGTCTTTGAAGCACGAGGTCCCGGATTCGATTACCGAGTAAGGCAACTTATTTTTACAGTTTACCTGATAAGCAGAACGCTGTCTGGGATTTTATTTGTGCCTAATATGGCTACGGACATACCACCTGTCATATCTTGGGAATAAATTTCGTCGGCTTATGGTGAGTGCATATGTAACTCAGGTTACCTCTTTGGGGATAAGGCGTGAAAATATTTATTTTGTATAATTACCCAACTACGAAACCATATGAGGGTAATGTTTTAACAGAACATGTTCTTATGTGGCTTCCGAAGGATCAAAATGGTTTTATTTAAGGAATCATATCTCAATTGATTTATTTTAATATTGCGAGTGCTTCTGAAGACAAGACAATTCAAATTTCGAAACAATGGCCGTTAGACGCCATATTACGAAAAAAAAATTAAATTCCACTAACCGTCGATTTGGTCTTCAAATTTCTGCGCATAAAAATGTTGATATTTTGTAACATCATGCTACAAGCTTCATATACGGAATGTGCGCAAATGAAACTTAATAAAGTGGTATTAAAAATTACATGACGGATAAAAACCCGTAGCTAGTACTGACCATAATAGAGCAACGGACTATGTTACCACAAACCTGTAACTCGACATGACAAAAACGACCTACATCCGATGTAAAGCCGTTCATTATGTTTTTTTAACCCGGTTATCTCACTACAAGTAACATACTCCTTTTTTATATTTTCCAACGTCGGCGCTTAGTAAGACTACGTATGCATATGTTTAAACTAAGTTACTGTGTTTTTAGGTTCTATTATTAAGAATCCGCCATCCGTCTGCCTGTCTGTCTGCCACTAGGTTGAGCTACCAGGTCGAGATTAAAACCGCGGGTCTTTTAAATCGCGAGATAAGTTCGTGATTCTGAGTTTTTTTAGTTTATCTCAAAAATATGATTGATTGGTTTTCTTGATTTGTGCACAATAGGGCAACGAACTTGTCACCTGTTTTATCGTGAGACCTAACATCCTCGGCTAATCGTGAGTGCATATTTGATATTTATTTATTTTACTGCTAAATTCTCGAACCATCACACAAAAGTGACAACGTAACATCGCTACGTTGCTTTGAGTGAAAAATACAAAAATTAAAATCTATCAAGTGCGTGTCGGACTCGCGCACGAAAGGTTGCGTACCATCCTTACTAATATTGTAAATGCGAAAGTAACTCTGTCTGTCTGTATGTTACGCTTTCACGCCTAAACCACTAAACCGATTTTGATGAAATTT
>DVZL01003720.1:0-13659 GCA_018236625.1 Lasaia peninsularis
GTTGCAAGACTCTACCACCTAGTCAATGTCAGGTGTTGGTGACAATAGACCCTGTGCTCGCCTCTTACGAGCTGCCTGGGTGGAAGGCAGTTGACCTGTTCTACAATGGAACCCGGACCAATACGGGGAAAAAAAATTAAAATTTAAAATCAGTCTTTTCTATAACACGTGGCAACCTTCTACATGAACCATACATAATAATTATTATCAATGTCTTGTTACCCACAACCACTAACACCTTCTCGACGAGAAAATTCAGCAACAGCTATGCCCTACAGCGTAGGTAAAGTTCTGCCTCGCCAGATATAATGCGGTACCGACCAGTGTGTGGTGGTGGTGCAGCAGCCTCGTGAGCGCAGCGCGCAGTGTCGGCAGCGTGGTGGTGGCGGCCAGGCGGGAGAACAGCGTCTCGGCGGCGCCGCTCAGAGCGCAGCACACGCGCGCCGCACCGGCGCCGGATATGACAGATCCAGTCTGGAAAACGTGAACATTATTTCAAATAACGTATAACAACTATTCAACATTTTTCATCCTCGGCGCTTGGTAAAACTTCCACATATTCAAATCTTAAACTGAAATACTACATGTACTTTTTATCCCATTATTCATTTTTGAAAATTATTTATGAAATAGTCCGCCGGTTCCACTTTTTACATTATCATCGGTAACTTTAGTTTTGGCCCTGATAAGAGTTATTCATCTGTACCTCATGATGCTAGTAACGTAAGTATTAGCCCCAGTGATGCCGTAAAAAGCGAAACAGATCGGCTACTTCATAAATAATTTTCAATTACTAGAATAACTAATTAATGAAAAAGTAACTATAAGAGTTTTTTTTATTTTAAAAATGAATGTTGTTTTGACAAACATTCCAACTAGAGAATCTAGGTTAATATGAAATTGCATAAATATATATTTATTACTTTACTAGCTTTCCTTTTATAAATGGATCCGGATTATTCGTAGGATTTTTACCTCTTGCCTGCATGCTTCGACAATTTTGGCGACCGACATTTCATTGTTGATATTGTTCTCGAGGACAGGTTGCAAGAAGTTAAACACGTCGACGCTAAAACAAGTAGATAGTAAAAGTGATATAACGAGACATATACAAATAATAACATTTTTACGATTTCATCTTCATCAATACTGATGCCTTGATTTAAAGTATTCATTGTTCATCCTTGAATCTAAGAATCTGACGCATGTCTACTTCTTGTATGACATGGAAATTAGCAGCATTCGTCCACAATTAAATATTTATCCTATCGACCTGCTGTGGGACTAAAAGTAATATGTCCTGCTTTATATGCATTGTCTTATATCTGAAATTATCTGGTATACGCACAAGTTTTAATTTCCAAATTTTAAATAAAATACTAGATTACACTCTTCGACTGTAGTACTACTAACTAGTCTATAGTCTAGTTTTTCGGTTTCTGAAGATACTTCGGTTGCGAGGCGAAACGTACGTTGAGAGTGAATCGCGGGTCGTGTTTGATCCAGTCACATGACTATGTTTTGTTGGTAGGATTTGGCAAAATAACAATTATATTTTTGTTTGAATATGTATTTCGGCAAAGTAACGCCTGATTCAATAAATAACCAAACTTGAATTTGTAAACAAAGGAAATTGTTTAATTAGTGAATACACTAGTAATGTCATAATTTATTTGATTCACTTAAGGCTAACGTGAGCTCTGTGATACAAAACATAAATGGAACAACTCACCAAGTCTCATCATCCCTCGAATCTAATCCTAGCTTTGCATCTGCTTGCAGAATGGAGACAGTTTTATTCCGAGCAGTTTGCATCGCTACTATAGGTGTGGCCGAGTTGCCTTGCTGTCCGAATAGCGCATGTTCGAAGCTGGATACGTATTGGCAAGCGGCGAAAATGTGCTCCCAGCATTCGGGCGCTTTGGAGCCTAACTCTAAACCACCTGATGATTGTAAAAATACATAAAAAATATCAATACGCCCAACCTTCGAAGTGGATAGGCAGAGACATATGCACCCACGATGAACTTATTATATTAGGTCCCATAAAGTGACAGGTGCCAAGTCCATCGTCATATCTCGAATAAATCCTGGATTTCCTCACGATGTTTTTCTTTACCATAAGAACTCTCAGAAAATCTACTTAAGTTGGAAAAATTGGAAAAATTGGTATTGTTGGAAATACATGGCGGTTTGAAATTGGAATTGGAATTGGACAAATTGGAAGTCTGAAGCGCGTACCACCAAGGCTTTCTAAAAATAATAGGTACAATTGATTAAGTAAGTTCTTATTGCGCTGGGACACAGTAATTATAAATAACAGCAATGAACAGTGGATCGTATACGATTGTCAACAAGAAATACATAAATGATACTCACCTGATATTAATATGTCCAGGGATAATGCGTGCGTTGACAAAATCCTCCCGTTTGCCGGTTGTGAGATCGCAGAATTGGCCAGCAGTCCTAATATATTGCTGCAACGATTTTGTAGATCCAACGTCGTGCTAATTCTTGCCGCCTGAAAATTATCTTAATGTACATAAAATACTTATATTTTAAGATAAAACGAAATATATTTTGCAATTAGATTGAACTTAACGTGATGTAATCATAATTTTCCTGTTAAAGTTGTTATTGTTGGTACCTTGTGAAGTCCTTCCAAGCATTGTATGGTTAATCCTTCCCAAAGATTGCGTTTCCTCTTTCCGAATGTTTTAATCCTCTTTGATATAATTCCTCTCAACTTATTTTTACGGTTCCTACATCCAGTCAAAGGTACACTTAGCACTGTTACCATGGAGTCCCATATGCATGTTAATATTCTGAAAATAATATTCAATGTCGAATTTCAAACTTTTCCAAAAACTAAACATTTAGAAAGATCACAAACTTCCACACTCAAAAATGAAGAACAACTAGGTTATTAGTAGAATAAATATGACCTAATAATAAAAGATGAACATCACTTTTAAGTTTTAAATTAAGCATGTAGCAAGAACATCTATAATTTGAAACGTTCAGCTTTAAGAGCAATCTTTCTGGCTAATTTATTTCAAAATCGAAGTATAATTATGTCAAATAGAAAATAGAAAACATTTAGTCAGGGCTTAGTGCCCATACTTTGGCATTGCGAAGTGGTTGCAATATTTCTCTTTTTAATAAATAACTAGCGTCCTGATTTACCTTATTGTATATACGTATAAAAATACAATATACATGTTATATACATACAAACATTTCTCTAGAACCACTTTATGTATTGAAAACCACATTGAAATCGGTTGGGTGGTTTTAAAGATCAAAGAAGATATGTTGTTAGTAGGGTCCAAATATGGCAACATTGTCTTATAAGGTTACTTAAAAAACGTAACGCTCCTATGGCTCGATATGGCGACGGACTTGCCACCTGTCACATCGTAGGACCTAATATCGTCGGCTAATCATTGCCTATCCCTTCGGGAATATGTGCGTGAAGACATTATTTATTTTTCCTCTATCTGTACTGAACGCGTGGCTGTGCTATTAACTCTTTTTTTAAATGGGTTTTTATGTTTGTTTCATTCTTACATTCATGATATCTTTCTCACCTTCTAGCCCAACGTAAACTGGCTTGATATTGTTGAGTATCGTTTGTGTTAGTGTATATCATGGAAGCCTCCTTCAATTTCTGCCAGTCTGACATCACTGGACTCTGGTCCAAGCCACCGAGATCTAAAACAATCCGCACCAATATTATAAATGTGAAAGTCTATCTGTCCATCTGTAACGCTTTCACGCCTAAACCACTTTATACTAATCAGAGAAGGGAACTCGGAACAGAATATCATTTTAATACGCCGCTGTAGACAATGTAATATGTCTTTCCATTTGGGAATACTTTGTAATGAATCACACAAATTTCCATCCCCTATTTTAGGGGCTAAGGGAATGTCTCCAAAAAAATAAGGCAAAAAAATGCCCGTTATTTTCCGTTGTTAACAAATAGTCTATGTACCTACTAATTTTTAGTTTCCTATCTCGAAAACTGCGAAAAGTTCCATATAATAATTCACTCCCTCTTTTAAGGGGTTGGGGGTAGATTTCCAAAAAAATTTTTTGTTAGTCACAAATTGTCAGCATACCAATTTTTGGCTTTCTTGAAAATTGCAGAATGATCCAAAAAAACTTCCACGCCCCATTTTAGAGAAATTAGAGTTAGAAAGAGCCAAAAAGTTGCTTATTTCACTTTCTATCCCTTCAACTATCTCCGTTAAAAACATCACGTCAACTCCTTGCTCTGTTCAGCCATGAAAGACGGACAAATAAACATTTAAATAATATAAGAATGGAAGTATAGATGTAGGCTTATTTATCTATATTCCGAACACTTGTATTCTCTAAACATACCAACTGCCTTCCTGCCAGACAGCTCGTAATACGTCAGCTTAGTTTAACTGGGTCACTTCCAACATGACCACTGGTGGTAGAATGCTGTGCAGCAACTCGTTCGGGTAGGGATTCACCACCTTACCTATTCCTACCACCATAACGACATTGTCATGTTTCAGTCCGCAGGGTAAGGTAGCCGATAGACTTGCACATAAGGTCTAACAGTTTGGGCTGCGGTGCACCTACAATACCTATGGTGTCTATAGGTCACGGTTGTCTTTTACCATCAGAAGACCTATGTGCCTGTTCGCTGTCTTATCCCTTAAAAAACATAATATACAATCTCGTGTTACTGTACAGATATTTTACAAAACGCCTTATTAATTGCTTCAGAAATTTACCTGACAAGAGATGTATGAGTGGATGATCAGCAGTGGGGAGGTCTTTAAGCAGGTCAGTGGCCACGACTTGTTGGTAGAGCTCCCGCAGCCATGTGGCGGACAAGTACACCAGCACTCCACTGCCTTGTACCTCATCAACGAACTCGTCTTCTGTTAGAGGCACCGGGATTTTCTGTAAAATTATTGCTATATACCTAAGTGAGTGTCTTGGATGAACTTATTCTTCAAATATAACTTGAAGTGACGGAAAAATGAAGGAAAAATATCCCATGGATTAAATATCAATGTGTACAATATCCAAGACATCGAAAAGAAATAAATATGTTTTATTCTTGAAGGTCTCATGTCGTATCTGTAAGGAAATATTAGCTAAAAAATTTCGTCACAATAGCAGAATAGGTCAGAGACCATTTTGCGTACTTCGGGAAGCTCTATAGAAAAGAATAATATAGAAAAAGCTTTTTACTGTGCACCAAAAACAATTAAAAAGTAAATAAACGCCATTGTAAAATATACATACTAACTAAAAATACTCAAAGGCGGCCCTACAGCCAGGTCAGCGATCTTCCTGCGATTTCAGGCAACTTTAGGGTATGGAATAAAAGTTGAAGGAATTTTATAAAGGATGAAATATTTAAAAACGCAATCACAGCGAATTTAAAAAGTGACATCTTCCAAATTTTTAAAAGTATTAAGGTTTGGGTTTTTCCTGATTTTTTACTGGAAGAGGATTTCAGACATATGACACATCTACAACCTCTATAGACCAAGGTTGTCTCTTACCATCAGGAGACCCGTGTGCCTGTTCGCTGTCTAATACCATTAAAAACTGACGATTTTGTGATAAATATTTTCATTAAAATACATTCAACTCACGTTAGCATCTGTATAAAATCTCGCTCGCCGCTGCTTTAATGTTAATAATAAAGCGGCGTAAGTAGCGAGGTACACGCCGTCCGCGTTCATTATACATGCGGTGCTCGGGGGCTGGGAGGCATTGTGCTGGCAACACTTAGACGCAAAGTCTTGGAGGGCTTCGTCGATCTGGAATTGGTACGGTTTTGTAATATTCTTTATGAAGGCACTTGAACACGAAACTTTTAAGCGATTGGTTTAAGCGATTCTATAGAAGCCAGTTTCCTTAAAGATAAATGATAGATCACGCCGAAGAGTTAGGCAGAAGTATATGTATATTAGGCGACGATGTTAGGTGCTATGATGTGACAGACAGAAAGCAAATTCAATTTCGGACACAAACCCAATCTCAGACGAAATTATATTTTTCGGATAAACTGAAAAAACTTATAATATCAAATTGCCCTCAACAATCAAACCCAGAACGTACGTTAAAGTCGGACACCGTCTCCATTCAACGACACAGGCAATAATAACATCTGATATAAAAACGAGGAAGAAGAAAATAATCATAAAGTGACCGCTTGAAAAAAACCCGCGTTCAGTTAGGTACGTGGTTATCGTTTATCGAGTTTTGATTCGATAATACATCGAATCAAAATTATCAGTAGGATTTTACTTTCATTGCAATTATATTTTCAACTAGTTGAATTTAACTAAACAAAAGTAGCCTGAGCTACTCCTTATTACATCAGCTATCTGCCAGTGTCGGTCCATCCGTTTCAGAGATTAGCGGAAACAAACTGGCAGACAAAAATTCTAGAAATATTATTTTGTATAATTATGTACCTACCTTATAAACATACGAGTACATAATATGCATTCAGTAAAAAGCGGTAATTGTAATTTTACACGTAGATTTTATTAATTTGTATAAATATTTACCTCAATGCAAGTCCTCAAGTTTATCAACTTCGGCAGCAAAGCGTTCTGCAATGTTTTCACAAACTGTTTTGCGTTATGTCGTTCAAGATCGACGTTACATTCTGTTACCGTGCATCTGAAAAACACAATATTAATACGTTACGGTGTTACGTTACCTCTGGTTCAACCTTAGAAGGACCTCGTACATCACCAATAGTTAAAATTACTGACCTGCCGAGGTTCAAAGTTTTCGGCACAGCCTTAGCTTTCCCATTTGGTTCAGGTGTGGCTGTTTTTGGAGAGGCTGGGTTGTTCGCTCGTGACGGCAAAAATACACTGTCTGCGTCTGAATCGGCTTCGACGTCGCTGCCAGAACTAAGGTTTTCTGGACCAGATGTGTCTACAACAAAAAAAAATGGTGTCTATACAGAGTGTCCCAGAACTCAACGTCAAGCCGAAGCAGAGTGTCAGTGATTGCAACCATCAGGAGAAAAATCAGAAAAAAATCTATCCCATGCGATTTGAAACTTATGGGCAATTAAAAAAGAACCTATAAATTTGTTCAAACTGTAACCATGTTTCGGTTATTGTGGTTTTTATTATTTTTTATCATTTAAACTTTTGACGTAACCGTAAATAAGATGTCTAGAATTGCAGTCTAAAATAATAACACAATTGCCTTAAGTTTCCTAGAATTAAGACTTTCAAATTTTTTTCAAAATTTCTTGACTTGGCTCTCCTTTAAAAAAATGTAATAAAGCGCTTTGGCAAGTGCCATTAGAAGTTGGCACATTTAATCAGAATTGTAAAATGGTAGTATGTGGTATGGTTACTAGGTGGCAGAGTCTTGCAACGACTCGCCCGGATTGGTACCATCGCCTTTCCTACTCCTGCCACAAAAGCAGTAGTGCTCGCTATTGTCGTATTCTGATCTGGAGAGTAGGGTAGCCAGTAAACTTACTTACGCAAGAGGCTTACCATTCCAGCCTCAGGTTTGCAATGCACCATTTCCACCTATTGTTATCTATAGGCGACGTGTATTTTTTACCATCAAGAAATCCGTCTGCTTGATTGCCTTCCATTATCATAAAAAAAACAATACCTACTCGTTAGTTTCATACTAAAAAAACGTGTAAAAAAATAAAAACCTGAAGTAAGCCGATTTTTGCCAAACAATTTTACTTAGCTAAAATATTTTTTATTCGTACAAGCTCTTGGTAGGTTCTTAATTTTTACGGAAAAATGATGGGAGAGATGGATAGTGGTTATGTTCCCTATTAATGTATCTCTTTGCTTATGTATTTAAGTAAAATATTGCTTACCCGAAGAGTCGTGATCTTTCGTATCATTGCTTTGTAAAATAGCTACGACGTCTCTGAAAAGAAAATCCACATCCATTATACTGGAAAGACCTAAACATATATTGGTTTTAGTTTAAATCTAGTTTAAATTTCCCCGTGTTGGTCCGGGTCTTCTGTGTAGAATAGACCAACTGCCTTCCAACCAGGCAGCTCGTAAGAGGCGAGCAAAGGTTAACTGGGTCACTATTAACATGACCACTGGTGGTAGAGTGTTGTGTAGCAACTCGCTCGGGTAGCCACCACCAATTTACCTATTCCTACAGCCATAATGACAATGTCGTGTTCCGGTCCGGAGGGTAGGGTCGTAGACTTGCACATAAGGTCTAACACCCCGGCCACATGACAGTGACGCACTTACAACATCTATGGTGTCTATAGGCCACGGTTGTCTCTTACCATCAGGAGCTTGTGCTTGTTCGCTGTCTTATACCATAAAAAATACATACCTGTAAGGACTTGGTAACCTTGCTAACGTTTGATAAGTGAGAGGTCCCAAATAATCAGCGTCCTGTAATTTAGGCCAATGTTTGGTGATGAGTGCCGCGACCTCTGGCGTGATGTAGTCTGCGGAGTTCGAGCAGAGCTTCTCCAACGCATCGAGGAGGGCGAAGACACATTCGACCGCTGCGACCACTACATCCGGGTTGCCGCTTCTACCACAATCTTCAATACCGTCCATGATTCTGTGGATTTCACCGATAATTCCTTTACAGTTTGCTATCATATCCCCAGTTCCAGTATTCTTGCTAATTATTTCACATCTACTTAAACGGTAATGGTTTTCAAAAAACCGGCCAATACCGAGTCGGACCCGCGCATGAACGGTTCCGTGCATCTATAAAAATGGCAAAAAAATCACGTTCGTCGTACGGGAGCTCCCCCTAATATTTACTGTTATATTGGAAACAGAAAATATTTCGTATGCGAGACAAATAAGGAAATTTATGGAATTTGGGACAAAAAGTTAGGGCGAATACGGAATAAATCGAAATACATCATGAAAGTATCAACTGTCTAGCTACCATGGTTCATAATTTACAGCCTGGTGACAGACAGACAAAAAAGCAGACAGCTTTAGATACGGAACCCAAAAAAACGGAAATATCATCATATCGCGATAAAATATAATAACATAATAATGCGTACAGTCGTATAATAGCCATGTCATCACTGTGTCTTTCAGGATGGTCTGCCTTTTTCAGCAGCACGATTTGGCACAACCTCTTTGGGTTGTGTAGGAGTTCGCGGACACTGCGGAGAGGTTCCACTCGGTGTTGCACTGGGGGGTAGAGCAGCATCCTGTGGTAGAGAGCTTCTAATACGGGACGGAGGCTGGAGGTGGACCCGACAAGACGTACTAGTTGATTTGCGATGCTGCAAATTGAACATTCGGTCATGTGAAAAGAAATATTGACAAAACAGATCTATACATATTAATAAATAAGGTGTCTGTATGTAGTATTAAATAATCGCTTTTTAGTAAATGCATATGTATATGTATACAACATATATCTAACAAAACAACATTTTTTTGAATTTATTTGTCTGTCTGTGTGTCTGTTTGTATCCGCTAATCTCTGAAACGGCTGGACCGGTTTTGACGGGCCTCCCACTGTCAGACAGCTAATCAAATAAGGAACGGCTTAGGCTACTTTTATTTTAGATTTTTATTTCAGAAATGTATGAAATAAAATAAAAATTTTATTTCATACAACCTTAATATAATCTGATATAATACAGGATATTATATCAGATTATATAAAGCTGCGAAAAAGTGAATTAAACGCAACCTACCTATAAATAGCCTTCGCCTGTTTGCCATTGAAGCTTGGGGCGCAAACCAGCGCTCCTGAACCACGGCCAGAGTCATCTACCAAATGTCCTTCATGTTCCCTGAAATGATAATGAAGGAAATTATTTTATCATACTACGATAATGATGAATCTAAAGTTACTATCTGGAGATTACACTCCTAACAACGATCTGTGGGGTTAGAATATGCACAATCGTCTCGACGCGATCGTGTCGTTTTGCACGATTTGAAATATCAAACTTAAAAAATTATTCTAGGTTTTTTGAAATACAAACCTTAAATATATTTAAAAATGAAATTAAAAAAAATCTTTATACTAAGGCATATTATGATGTCAACGAATATTTGTCGAATATTTGTGGATTTAAAATTTGACAAATTAAAACACTCTTTTTCTTCGCTTTAGTCATATATTTATTTAAATTTGTTGCATTTATTTATATTGACAGAATTTTATTTATAAAATATGACCTAAAAGTTAATGATAAATAGCAATAATTCACCTTTTTCTCGGACACTCCTCACTAAGAAAAATTTTGCGCGAACGCCGCGTTTTTTCTCGACAAGTGACAACGTAGAAATTAACTTGGAATACTGTTTCTTGAAGCCACGTAGCGTCATTGTGATGTTCCGAACCGATCAATAAGAAGGCAAAGCTTTTTTTTAAAGTAACTTGATTGGTTAATTTGCAATAGAACGCTATTCCTATAGGTTTTTAGCTGGAAAAGGCTGACTACTGGTGCGGGGCTGACTACTAGTGCCCTTACCTTCCATGTTGAGGAAATGTTATTAGGAGTATTATCTCAAGGTGATACCTTTAGCTTAATAAGTAGTATATAAAAAGTACCTAAAAAATCACCACGGATACAAGCGACATAACGATCGGTACGATTTTACTCCTTTCATCTTCGTCAAAGCTTAACGAACCTTTTATTTATGCAATAAGGATGTATTTATGTAAGCACATTACTGGAATAATATTATTTTAAAGTGTCATGGTAAAGGCTCAAAAAAGATTGCAACCCTATTAACAGATCTGGCATTTAGTTCCTCAAAAATCATGTTTATTAAGGAAAACATATAAATCCGCAGGGAAGACATTTTTTTGTGGGTTTTTAAATGAAAAAGATTCCCAAAGACATACCTGGCTTTTATGTTCTTGTCAACTCTGGGTGTTCCGAGGAAAGAGATGAGTGAAGGACAGAACTTTTGCCACAGGAAGGTTGTAAAATGCGAGTTCCCACTGACCCGCTCCGACAGACTCGACATCAACGTCAGAAGGCAGTCCAGGAAGAACAGCGCCAGAGGATTCTGTTTCGGTACCCTAAAATATACGCACAATGTTACTTTAGCTGAGTTACACCTTCTTCCTGAAATAGGTAGATACTTATGTTATATGATAAGCAGTTAAAAAGAGTAAGTAGGTACATGAATATACAATATAGTTAAGGGTTATGAAAGGGTTCAAAAGGAACTCTAAATGACATGTCACTATACATTTTGTCGCATGTCCTTTGAACTTAGCTCGATACGTTAGTACGCATCTAGATTGACGTACCGTGAGGCTTAGCTAGTGTTTACAACTTGCTTTGACTATAATCTATAAATAATTAATTAATAGTCCGTCCGTCAAAAAATAATATTTCTCAGAATTTTTGTCTGTCGGTCTGTCTGTCAGTTCGTCCGTCCGCCCGTCCCAAAAAAGTATTTTTTAAATTTTGGTCTGTCCGTCTGGCTGTCCATCTGTCTGTCTGTCTGTCTATCCGTCCGGCCATCCGTCTATCTGTCCATCCGTCTGTCTGTCTGTCTGTTTGTATCCACTAATCTCTGAAATCTAGTTATCAACTAGCAATCAATATTATCTTATAATATTTTCTTTTCCCTGTAATACTTAACTTACATCCGTGTTGGTCCGAGTCCCTATTGAGAAAATAAATCTACTCCCCCTTTCTTTTTGAGGGAAGGCACCTGCCTTCCTAAAGCTAGCAGGAGATAAGCATAGGTTAACTAAGCCATTACCAACAAAGTCACAGGTGCTAAGCCGCAGTGCAGCATTTCGCGCGTGTAGGTATCCACCATCTTTTTTTTACATAAGAGGAGGCACACCAAGCTTTTCAGAGGCTATTTTAGCCTTTCCTTCCAGATGACCACGAAACTGAATGTCGCTCGTAACATCAACGCCAAGAATTCCAATACTAGCTGAGGCAGTTTGGGAAATGCTCTCAAATCGAGATGATACGACAAAAGAGGACCTTATCTATTTGTTTCGCCATAATGACATTGTCTTATTCATCGTGGCATAGTTCTAGTCTGGTCTGTTAGGGGAGCTGGTATACGAGGACAAAAGGCCTCATATCCCAACCACAGGTCATCGGCGCACCTACAACATATAAGGTATCTATAGACGAAGGTTGCTTCTTATCATTAGGAGAGTCGTGTGTTTCATCGCTGTCTTATTCAAAAAAAAAAACAAACCATGCATAATTCATTCCTGTTTAACTTAATTCCTCTAAAAACAGTTAGTTGTAAGTAGCGACGTAAAATATAAACAACTTACATCTGTGTCTCTGTTAGCCTTCCACACAAGTACTGTATGACGGGTATGACCTCGCTGTAGCAACCCACTGCCACGATCTGATTCCTGCCCAGCGGCGAGCTTTCTGTTAGCAGCTCTTGGTATTCCTCATCTGTGAATCATTTTGTCACTTATTATTATTAATAAAAATGGATGGGGGTCGAAATTTGACCAATTTTTTACCTAGTAGCACCCGTAGCCGTAGCCCTATTACTACGACTTCGCTATCCGTCTGTCTGTTTGTCACCAGAAAGTATCTCATGATAGCTGGAAAGTTGAAACTTTCACAGATGACGTATTTCAGTTGCCGCTATAAGAACAAATACTAACAACATAATAAAACTAATATAAAAAGGGTATTTTGTGCGTGATTTTTTTGCCGTTTTTATAGATCGGACTTGCATTAGCTGGGTTTTTTCATTAAAATATAAAATTAGCGTTTACAATAGTTCTCCATATACCTATCAGTTATATTAAATCTCACACCACACTTTAAAAGGCGACAAAATAAATGAAATATGTTCATGCTTAACAAATTACTCAGCTGTGAATAATAGACTCTAATATCTATCTCACATCAGACCTTCAACTTCTTCGCGGTAGATACTATAGATACATTCAGTGCATTGCCAGCAGCTAAAGCCCACTAATCTTAGACGCACACAATCAAAGGCCAGGTTGGTTCGTCAAGAGAACGTCAGAAACGTTAGTTCCCTTAGTGTCTTCACCGTATTTATCATGGGGAGTGCTCGGAGGAACTTTTTAACCTTATACCCTCTGCTCAATACCACAATAGTTCCTCGCGACATAATTTAAGGTTTCACCCACACTACCATTATTACATGGCGGTCGTCTTATGTGCGTTTTGTAGGCATTTTTAGACACGAACTATCTCTCTGTGGAATTGTTTGCCGGCGCCGTGTTCTTAAAGCAGTTTCCTTAAAGGTCCGCAACACAACTGTGATACCCCTACTACGGCTTTTCGTGGATGGCAGTAATCACGTACCATCAGGTGAACTGTTTGCCTCCAAACAAAGAAACTACACTGACATTTACATTGAGAACGATGTTTCCTTAGATCTGCTCTCCAACCTACTAAAACTACATGAACTATAGCAGCTACATGAACTATAGCAGCTACATGAACTATAGCAGCTTCCCCGCAGTAGCCACACACTAACAAATTTATTTCAAGTTCAGGAATTGTCGAGGTGGAAACGCGATAAACCATTACCATGGATGTATTTGAGTATGTGTGTATTTATTTTTATTTCCGCTACAGTTATTATATGTATTGTATATATAGACTTTTAACACCAATGCCCTAATTTATACATTTTATTTCCGTGTCCTTGTTTT